>ML792140.1:517058-528381 GCA_009831015.1 Picea engelmannii | reverse complement strand
CCTAATTCCTAAACCACTTAATGTTTATCTTGGGATATATTCATTTTCCTAAGTAATATATATATATATATATATATATATATATATATATATATATATATATAGTACACAGAGATTTATGCTGAAAACCCTTAATCGAGAGAACACCATCCTTCATTGGTGCCTCACCTTTCAACTCTTCATTGTATTAATTTCACCATTCACCATACAATATATACAATATTTTAGGTATTTCATAGCTACCAAAACCCTAATCCCTTAATATGGGATTAATTTGGAAAAACGCTAAAAATAGCAAAAAACACCCCAAAACAAAATTTCAAGGCCCTGCCCCGAACGCTGCGCATAATCAAGGGGGGCCAAACCTAGCCCCCTCTGGAAAGCACCCAACGCACATGACACATTTTTCAAATCTGACGTGCCCACACACACACATGCAAAGAATATAATACATACCCAACATTCTCCCACTTGTTTTTTTCTTGCATACAAGGGTTCACAGGATTACATAGTCAACAATCCAAAGCAGCAATTCCCATTGTTACTCTACACCAAGAGAACGTCTATGTGCTCACAGAATTTGTCAATGAATCTGCAACATTCTTCAAAGTGTTAACCTTTTCCAACAACACCTTCTTTTCTTCAACCATATCTCTCACAAAGTGATATTGAACATAAATATGCTTTTTCTTCGAATGATAAGCAGGGTTCTTTGCCAGGAATATTGCACTATGACTGTCACACTCTAATCTCACTGCTTTTTGCACCAACCCAATACCTGAACACAATATTTGTAACCATATTGCTTCCTTTCTTGCATGAGCAGTTGCCATGTATTCATCTTCTGTAGTTGAGAGTGCCACTACAACCTGTCTTTTGCTCATCCAACTAATTTCTCCTCCAAATAGGTTAAACACATACCCACTTGTGGATATTATTCGATCTAGATCTCTAGCCTAGTCTTCATCAACAAACCCATGTATGTCCACCACTATGTCCAATCCTGGTCTTCCTTGGTAGCACAATCCATAATTGGTAGTGCCACACAAATACCTGAAGACCCACTTTACTGTTTTCCAATGCTCCTTCCCTGGTTTTGACATATACCTGCTCAAAACTCCCACTGCATGTGCAATGTCTAGTCTAGTACAGACCATTGCATACATCGAACTTCCAACTGCACTGGCATACGGAACATGGTACATGTCCTCTTCTTCTTCCTGTGTCTTGGGACACTAATATGCAGATAACTTTACACCTATAGGAATAGGAAACTTGACCGGTTTACTTCCATGCATATTAAACCTTTGCAATATTGTCTCAACATATTTTCTCTTATTCAACCAGAGTTTCTTGTTTGCATGATCTCTTTTAATCTCCATTCCCAGAATGAAGTTAGCAACACCGATATCCTTCATGTCAAATTTGGAGGATAGTTGTGATTTCACCTCCTTAATAACATCCATGTTATTTCCTACCTGCAACATGTCATCAACATACAACACTACATAAATGAAGTGATTACCAACCTGCTTGGAATATACACAGTGATCATCCATGCTTCTCACAAATCCCAATCCAAGGATGTATGTGTCAAACTTTTGGTACCACATCCTAGGTGATTGGTTCAGACCATATAGTGACTTCTTTAGCTTACAAACCAGCTCTTTCTTTCCCTTCACTACAAAGCCTTTTGGCTACTTCATGTAGATTTATTCTTCCAGATCCCCATGTAGGAATGTTGTCTTCACATCCATCTGTTCCACTTCAATATCAAAAGCAACAACAATAGATAAAAGAAATATAATAGAATTTAACTTGGCAATAGGAGAAAAAATATCACCAAAGTCAATTCTGTCTACCTGGGAATAACCTTTTGCTACTAACCGATCTTTGTATTTCTCCACTTTTCCTTTTGTATTAAACTTCTTCTTAAACAACCATTTTCTACCAACAGATTTTCTTCCAGCTGGTAACTCAATTATATCCCATGCCTCATTCTTATCCAAGGCATCCATTTCTTCAACCATGGCCTTCTTCCAAAGTTTATTATCCTCTGAATTCACCGCTTCCCTGATAGTTCTGAGATCATCATCAGTAATAGATAAAGCAAAATTAGAACAAAAATAAGGTGGACTATACCTTTTCGGTTTCCTTCTTTCCCTCACTGATCTCCTCAATACTGGGGTATGAGGTTCTTCTTCTCCTGCTTCATCTTCTTCGGATGATTCAAATTTTGCATCATCCAACTCAAACTCTATTTTCTCAAGTTCTTCTTGCCTTGGTAGGAATTTATGTTTGGAAACATCTTTTACCTCTCTAAAAATAACATCCCGATTGTAAAAAGTCTTCTTAGTTTCTGGGTTCCAAATCTTATAACCTTTCACACCATCTTTATAACCCATAAAGATACACTTTTCAGCTTTATTATCCAGCTTACTCTTATTTTCCTTTGGAACATGTACATAAGCATCACAACCAAACACTTTGAGATGTTCAAGAGAGGGTTTCTTACCAGTCCATACCTCGTGTGGAGTTTTATCATCCAGCGTTGATGAGGGTGATCGATTGACCAGGTAACATGTTGTACCCACCACCTTTGCCTGGAATTATTATCCTAACTCGGCACCACTAAGCATGCTCCTTGATTTTTCCATAAGTGTCCTATTCATCCTTTCTGCAACTCCATTCTGCTGAGGTGTGTATGGATTAGTCTTCTACCTTTCTATACCACACTTTTTACAGAATTCTTTGAATTCATTTCCACAGAATTATCCACCATTATCTATCCTCAATACCTTTATTTTCTTCTCTGTCTGATTTTCTACTAGAGCCTTAAACTCTTTAAATTTATCAAATACCTCAGATTTTTTTCTAAGAAAATAAATCCATGTGTTCCTTGAGAAATCATCTATGAATGAAACATAATACACAGATTTACATAGTGATGGAACATGCACAGATCCAAACACATCATTGTGTATCAACTCTAAGATCCCCTTTGCTCTTGTAGCACTAGATGGGAATCTTACTCGATTATGTTTACCATATATCCAATGTTCACCAAAATCAAAATCGAGAGTGCAATTAGACATACCTTCAATGATACCTTTATCGTGTAGTGTTTGAAGGCCCTTTTCTTCAATATGCCCCAGTCTCTAATGCCAAAGCATGGTCTTCTTTCCAAGGACATTATTGGTCTTGTATTCTTTATTTCTTTGCTCAGGGACAACAGAACTATTACACCCATTAGTATAATTTCTTCCCAACAACTTGTATAGATTTCCACACCGAACTCCCCTCATCAACACCATTGCTCCTCGTACCATCTTGCAATTTCCCTTTCCCAATACAATATCCACTCCTACATCATCCAACTTGCTTACAAATATTAGGCTCCTGGATAGTTTTGGAATGTGCAGAACCTCAGGGAGATTTCTAATCCTTCCATCTTTTATCAACAACTTAACCCTTCCATGCCCCATGATTTTGGTTGTCGAGTCATCTCCTAGGAATACATCACCACCATCATATTTTTCATATTCACAGAACCACTCCCTATGAGGAGTCATATGATATGACGCACCTAAGTCGATTAAGCATACACCACAATCTACATGTGTACTTGTAGATTCCAGGTAAACATCACCTCCTTCTTCAGTGGAGGTTTTCGCCTCTGTGGAAGAGGTATTATCAGATCCCTTTGGTTTATAAACCTTCTTAGACTTGAAATCTTTCTTATAATGCTTTGTTTTACCAGACTTCCAACACTTCCTCAAATATTTTCTTGGAGACTTAGATCTACCTGTAGATTTAGATCTCCTCCATGAAGACTTACTAAGATTCATGTCTTGGGTATGACCTCTTACAAATAAAGCATATGTGCTCTAACTGTCCATGTTTTTCCACCTCATCTCTTCAGATAACAAGGATGCAACTACATCCTCATACTTCAATGTAGATTGAGTGGTACTACCAATTGCTACAACCAGATTATCCCAATATTCTGGCAAAGAACATAACAAAGTAATACACTTATCTTCTTTTGCAATCGTAATATTAACATATACCAGTTGACTTACCAGAGTATTGAAGGCATTTAGATGTTCTGTCACAGAATCTCCATCTTCCATCCTAATATGATACAACTTCTTTCGAAGAAACAACTTGTTTACCCTGGACTTTGATTGATACAAATTCCCTAACTTATCCCATATTTCCTTGGTTGTAGATTCTCTCGATACATTCAACAACACCGAATCTCCCAAGCAGAGTCGAATAGTACTCCTTGCTCTTCTGTCCAACTTCTCCCAATCTTCCTTCAACATACCGGTAGGTGGTGTACTAGTAGTTTGTGTACTAGTAGGTTGTGTACCAGTAGATTGTGTGCCAGTAGACTATGTACCACTAGGTAGTGTACCAGGATCCACGTCGATCCATTGTTCTTTGTCTACAAGAAGGTCCTCCATCTTGAGCTTCCATAGCTCAAAGTTTTTACCATTGAACTTCTCTATCTCGATTCTAGAAGAGCTCGCCATTCCTCTTTATACACTCGAATCACCATTGCAAAAGCTCCCACTAAACCCAAATTTATCACAGACCTAAGATAAACTTGATCTATCAAGACCGAGCCAAACCCTCAGCAACAAAGGTGTCCCCCCGAATCCAAAAACGAGTTATGATACCACATGTAAGTTTTAAACTTGTGAAGTAATGAAATTCATACAGATTCTTAAGCAAAACATAAATTAATCAATGGCTCATACACATAGTACACAGAGTTTTACGTTGGAAACCCTTAACTGGGAGAAAACCATCCTTCCTTGGTATCGCACCTTTCAACTCTTCATTGTATTAATTTCACCATTCACCATACGATATATACAATATTTTAGGTATTCTGTAGCTACCAAAACCCTAATCCCTTAATACAAGATTAATTTAGAAAACCGCTAAACATAGCAAAAACCGCCCCAAAAAAAAAATTGGGGCGTTCGAACGCTGCGCGTAACCAAGGGGGGCCAAACCTGGCCCCCCAGGAAAGCACCCGACGCACACGACACAGTTGTCGAATCTGACGCACCTACACACACACATGCAAAGAATATAACACATACCCAACAATATATATATGTGTGTGTGTGTGTGTGTGTGTGTGTGTGTGTGTGTGTGAATACAAAAATTGATTGGGATTTAGGGCTTTTACACCACTTACTTTCTTGGTATCATTTCTTGAATATTTTCTCCATTATGTTTTGCATGCAAAGGATAACAATTTATCTTCTTACCAACCCAAACTAAAACCCAATTCACACACACATATTGTGTGTGTGTGTTTTCCCCCAAGGGATAGCTTGGTTGGTTTAGTCATATGGAAAAAGTCATAATGTCAATGAGAGGTCATGAGTTTCATTCCCACTAAGTATATGTATACTTGTAGAGAGTGTTTTAGGCCCATGTAAATATCATCGCATAGTGTATTGAACTTAATGGATGGTTAGTTGATACTGGGTACAACCCCTCTAACTCTCTCTATGATTATATATATACTCTTGAATAAGAAATAGAAATTTAATGATAATGCACCTTAGATGATGGGAGAAGATATATTCTGCCCTAGAATGTTGAGTTACATGAAGCTCTTATCAAATGTTTGAGAAGTCTACCATGGAAGCCAATATTAATAAATGCTAATGATAATGGTACATAGAGAAACTAAGATCAAGAAAATTTAAAGTTCAATTTGATAAATTCTAAGTATTCTTCATAGATTTTGACAAAATGAAATTGTGAGTGTATAGCCATTGTTGATATTTGATTTTAAATGATTTTGACACTATTTTATATGGGAAAAATTGCATCATACTAAATCTATATTCACTAATGAATTTCAATAATGATTAACGACCATGTAATGACTACTAAGAATATTCTAAACAGATTAAATCCTGTTTATAAAAAACTTTTATCTAAAGTAAATGTCTTTCCACCTAAATATTTATGAGTTTACTTTCTAATACATACTATTTACCATAAGAAAATATTTTTCTTGGAAATATTGTATGTGCACAACCAAACCTTTGGAGTATTGGAGCAGTGCACAAGGCGAGGTGATGGTGACACAATATATAAAAAGCACAAAAGCCTTATGTCACAGGTGCTGATTGTTTAAGTGCTGCAGACTAGTCACAGGTGCTGATTGTTCAAGTGCCCGAGATGATGGTTGAATTATTCACATATTGAATGATAAGTAAAGAAGCAGTTGAATACTTTTGAAGATCCTATTTCTGACCACATGAGCACTGGCGTACTAATAATGCAAGTCGTGACCCTACCAAAATCCCTTGGATTTTGAAAGCCTTCAGATTTGGTTGATTGTTCAATTTTCTACTCAAGTCAACCTACCAATTTGAAATGAAACCTATTTGATTATTGTAACGAATTGTGCAGATCACCTCGGAGGAGGGATGGAATTTGACCGTTTGGAGTTGACAAATCTGTCAAATCCATCACATTTGATTGACAGTTTTAGTTTTGAAATTCTAACACAACACAGTGCAGTTTAAACGTTAGATTTTTTTGGAGTTTTTACGACAGATTTTCTAATCAATTTTTTACTGAAATCTGTTTTAAAAATAGTTGGAACTTCAGATTTGAGTGATTGAATCTGTATAGTTCGAGTGCCTTCAGGGTCTCTCAAAATTGTGAATTCATTTATACATTCAAAAATGCAATTTAAATAACAAAAAATGATGATTTTATCAAAATTTATTTTACTGAATTCCGATAAAAAAAATTTGAAAAATTGTGAATTCATTTATACATTCAAAAATGCAATTTAAATAACAAAAAATGATGATTTTATCAAAATTTATTTTACTGAATTCCCATAAAAAAAATTCAAAAAATCAAATGTTTAAACAACACCATTCCAACACTAACTCAGACGAATATTATGTAAATTTAAATCGAAAGCCAACAATGACATTAATGTGATGATTTTAAATCTCGGAAATTCATGGAGAATTCCAATGCGAAATCATGAACAGAAATTAGATATTGCTATGATACAATCAGACCACATGCAGACTACTTACATGAAAAGATGCATCGAAGATATACACGTCTCTTGTAATCAAATTCATAAAGTGTAGTCCACCAATGCTACTTATGTGTACACCTAACACCAAGGGAACAAAGTCATATTTTATGTTTTGTTGAAAGGTCTCTTTCAACATTATTATTTTTTTGAAAGGAGTTCGGCTAAGTAGAAGAGAAGAGATTTCAACAAAGCATGGAGATTCCATTGAGTATTAAGCACATAGAGACTTCCAATTGAGCATATTAAACACAAAGGACAAAGCATCGACATTGAGCAAATTGATTGTAATATGATTGATTGAACATTATGATTGGAACCCTAGTTGTATTATGATTGGAACTTTAGTTGTAGATATTATTGCTTTTAAGATTTTCACTACAATGATAAGAAAAGAAAACATTTAAAAAAATCACATCAGTTAGTTGTAGAGATTATTGATTCCAAGATTTTTACTACAATGATAAGAAAAGAAAGCATTCAAAGAAAATGACATCAAATAAAGTCCATATAATGGACATAAATAAAAGCTAATGACACAAGAATGAATGAAATGATTGAACCCCTCATTGTATGAGTTTAAGAACACTTCCTTGAGTTGTGACCTCAAAGACCTAGGTAGAGAAATGGTAGGTAAGTAGAGAAATGATATGTAAGAAGAGTGCATAGTAAGCCACTTACATTGACATAGGAACCAACCCTCTTGTTGGTGTTGTGTAGGTGCAAGATGAGCACAGGATGTGCCATTTACCACCCTCAACATTATTAGTTTTTTAAAGGAGTTTGTCTAAGTAGCAAAGAAGAGAAGAGATTTCAACAAAGCTTAGAGATTCCATTGAGTATTGAGCACAAAGAGAATTCCAATTGAGCATATTAAACACACAGGACAAAGCATTGGCATTGGCATTGAGCAAATTGATTGTAGTATGATTGATTGATTGAATATTATGATTGGAACCTTAGTTGTAGAGATTATTGATTTTAAGATTCTCATTACACTCACAAGAAAAGAAAACATTTAAAAAAAATGACATTCTCACTACAATGACAAGAAAAGAAAGCATTCAATAAAATGACATCAAATAAAGCGCATATAATGGACATAAATAAAATCTAATGACACAAGAATGAATGAAATGATTGAACCCCTCATTGTATGAGTTTAAGAACACTTCCTTGAGTTGTGACCTCGAAGGCCTAGGCAGAGAAATGGTAGGTAAGTAGAGAAATGGTAGGTAAGAAGAGTGCAAAGTAAGCCACTTACATTGACAAAGGAACCAACCATCTTGTTGGTGTTGTGTAGGCGGAAGATGAGCACGGGATGTGCCATTTACCACCCTCAAAGGCACCAAAGAGAGAATGGTGTAACACTGCGATCAAGAGGACCATTGTTATTGGAGACTCATTGAGTGCACAAGCATGTACCAAATCGAAGACATAGGATAAAGAGTTGTAGTTAATTTACCTATGCAAACCGGTATGTATTACATGTTCAGGATAATTCATTAGGAGTAGAGACCTAGGATGTTATTGAGTAAAGAAAGACTTTAGGTTGGGGAGAAGTTGGGAGGCCTTTTATGCCCATGTAAATGTCATCACACATTGTATTAAGACATTAGACTTAGTACAAACTAAACACATGAATATGTGAACATAAAAGTACATTGAGTAAAGTAAGAGACAAGAGTGTAAGTGAACTTGATGGATGGTTAGTTGATGGCATATCTAACTGCTCTAACTATCCCTATGATTCTATATATACTCGTGAAAAAGGAATATAAGATGGTTGGTTTACTTTCTGAAATATATTTCTTAGTATTTACATGTGTATGCTTGCCAAGATGTTAGTATTTACATGTGTATGTTTGCTAAGAAGGAACATTTCCACTCAGAAAACCCTCCAATCACTTCCTTACATTATGTGAATGGTAATTGAGGTAAATCCACTAGTACTAGGTATGTTTTTTGGAAAAGCATTGTGTAAGAGGTTTTGAAACGTCCAACATTTAGAGTGGACACTCCACCCATTATCAAGGACAAATGAAGCTTATATGTTGGAAAATAGTGTTGTGTGACTTATATTTAAGGAGGAAAAATAGTAAATAAAAGTTGAAGGGAGAAAAGATAGGAATAAGAATTGCACAAAGAAGAGAAAAAATAATGAGAAAAAAAATAATTAACACTTAGGATTAGGTGATAAATGAAAATAATAATAAATTAAGAATAATAAAAAATTATTTGTTGTTAAGATTAGGTGATAAACTAATAAAGAAAATAATAAGAGGGCCTTGGATTCAATAAAATGATAAATTGAATTAAGTTGATATGAGATAAGTAATATTAAGAATAAAGAAAGATAATTAAGGTATTGATATGAGATAACTAATATTGAAAAGTGATTGGGGTAAAAATTAAAAATAAAGAAGTAAGCATACTTAAGAGAGAAGAAGAAGGTGGTGAAGGGAAGGGCCAAGTAGAATGTAAGGAAAAGAGAAAAATGGAGAGAGAGGGGGGAAAGGGATCAAGACCAAAAAGGCGACTAGCCTAGAGAAGCCTGATGATCAAGGTGATGAATGGCAGGTTTCCAAGATTGGCTAAGTTAGTATACATCTTCGCAATTAAAATTATCAGGATGTTTTTCAATTTCAAGAGCTTCCTGAAGGAGGCGAGAGGAGTAGTGAGGGGTTGAGGCTAATATTTTAGTTTGTTCTAAACAAATAAGGTGTTTGAATTTAAAGGAGTGTTAGGTCATAGTTGATTTAAAGATTTGGTTGTGGGTAGTATCAGCTATATGCTCTTTAGGACGGGCTTTGAAGGATCTACCAGTTTGACCTATGTAAGGGTTTTATAGGGTTGAACAAGGTTTTGACATTCTTTTTTTCCAAAAAAAAAATGATGTAATCAGTGATTCCTTGGATATAGGGAAGAGAAATGAGAGCACGCGATGGGGAGGAGGATGAAGAGATTTTTTATTTAGTATTGTAGGCCGAGCGGAAGGCTTTGTTAATTTGAGAGCAAGAACATCCATTGGACAAGAGGGCCTTGGTTAGGTGGGATTTTTCCTCTCTAAGGAATTGAGGGGTGGATATGTGAATGAGTCAAGTAATGAGATTTTTTAGTACATCAACTTTTTCCACACTCACAAATCCATTACTAGAGAGCATGTACACCTAACCCCATGGGACCTAAGTGAACTTAACCTCATAACCTCCCTAACCAACACAACTTTGACATGGAAAATCAAACCACTTAAGCTTACCCTTGGTACTATATATCTATGTATGTATTACATAATCTTATTTTAAAATTATACATATACACTCACTACAACTTTATAGGCTACACTCAAACTTATTAAAATCATTTTTATACTCAACATTTAATTTTTTTAAATATCTCCAATAAATATCCAAACAACTTCATATTATAAAATCCAATACAATTTACATTTAAAAAAATAAATATCCATACAACTTCATATTATAAAATCCAATACAATTTATATTTAAAAAAATAAGTATTTATATATCATTGATATTTAAAAATTAAATATTTATATATTAATTATACTAAATTGATAATTTGTTTCCAATCGTGATAGTTATTAACAAACATAAACATATATGAATGATTTAAAACATATATTCAAACCATCATAAAAAGTAAATGAGTATACGCACAATTAAAAAAGGTGGTCTTAAATCAAATTATAAAACATCAAAATTATATCAAAAATCAAAATTATTATAATATTTTCTCCAAATCATTCTTTCATTTCTATAATTCCTTTCCTTTCTATAGGTCAATTATACTTTTCTCTTTATCAATTTTTACATTTTCTCCTCACATGATCAATAACCATATTATATAGCTCCATCTCATTTTCTTCAACTATTTGTACGAGTTTACTCTCGGGAGAACTATTCTCTATAAGTATCCATACCTCTTTTCCAATCAAGAGCCAAAATGAATGAAGTTTAAGGCTCGTTAAAAATATTGTTGTGATATGATCCAAATTGTCATTTTGATCTCAAAATTATCTCTTTTAATCAAGAGAAAAATAAAGTTTGACTGATCCAAATTGTCATTTTTATTTAACAATATATCTTTTAAAATATAAGTGATGTATCTTAATTTGTTGTAATTTAACATCTGCAAATAGCATGGTTGAGATTTATTATAATGATCTACTTAAATAGTACATAATAACAAATAGACAAGCTT
>ML792140.1:497157-516633 GCA_009831015.1 Picea engelmannii | reverse complement strand
TATATATATATATATATATATATATATATATATATATATATATATATATATATATATAACATATTTTAAAATATAAAATTATAATTAAATTATAATAATAATTAAAATCAAATTAAAACTCTAACACCCAAGCGTGTTTTTTTTTCAAATAACATATCTAAAATTTTATATAATTAACTAATATTAGAATGTACAACATGTCTAACAAAAATTAATTTCTTCACCAAAGCATTGAAGTTTAATAAATTGCTTCTTCTTAATCCATTTAACATTATATATTTTTATATAAAATTTAGATGCTTCATTATAATATAAAACAATAATTTCATCAATTTCTTGTGTGGAGAGATGTTCTTTTAGCACAAGAATATTTGTTTGACTTTAATTTGAATAAATATAAGAAGTAAGTATAATATTATAAAAAAAAAATGTCGTAATAAATAAGCATTATTAAATTTAATTAAAATATATGTAATTATAAAAAAATAATGATAACTGCAAGATCTAGTTCTATATGAGCATAGCATAGAGAAGTTTCACTTGTCTTGTCATATCCATAAATGTAAGCAAATGTAGTTGTGGCATCCCCTATCCCCCATTTGAAACATCCTGAAATACAATTCTGAAATAAAACCCTAAGTTACTTATTGAGTGGGGTGAGGCGGTCTACTAGATAAGCAACTAATGAGAGGATCCTAGAGTGGGGAGGCAAGGTGATTGATGTGTTCAACTATAAAAATTTAATTTTTAGTTAGGTCTAGTTTGTGTGGTTGAAAGGAAGATTTGTTATCCTCTCCACCAAGGTTAAAATCTCATTTGTGGCATGTTTTATCTTCGTAAGTCAATTGTTGATTGGAACTCTTTGTGAACTATGAGGAATATCCTCCTGCCCGAGTTCAATTCCCTTAAGTGGCATGTTGAGCTCATAATGAGTATATTTTTATAATGACTTCAAGATATGTTGTTGAGTGGTCTTGTTCCCTGAGGATTCTAGGGTTTACCCTGAATACCATCCTTGAAATGAGGGGAAGTACTCCAAGATTTTCCCCAAACTTTGTAACTTGGAAAAAAAGATTGAAACATGAAGTACTTAGTTACATGTTAAAAAGAAATAAAAATTTAATAAATACAACATCTTACCTGACAAGTTGGTCATGTGAAATTATTATATCTTTGAATGCATAAACACCATTCCATTTTAGTTCTGGTAATGTGTTAGGGACCTAACCTCCCTAACCCCTCATGTAGGTAGAATAATATGTTTTCCATGTAATAAAGGCCGACAATAGTTAATAAGGCCTATTTAATAAATGTGAACAAGTCAATGTAAGAAGACCTAATAGAAGTTTTCGCTTCTAGAAAAATCTTCCTCTAGAATATTCTTTAGAGGATAAAATTAGTATAAATAAAAATAGGAGGCATGAGAAATCTTTGTCTTAAGAATTATTGCAATAGAGTGTTGTTATGTTGGAGGTTACCCCCTCGAAGAGGCAAGTGAACATTGTTTTATATCAATAAAGGTATCAATTTTGGTATTGTGGTTCTCTACATTTTGTTGTTCCGCTGATATTTTCTGTAGTATTTCTATTTTTTGCTTATTATAATAGATTTGGTACCTAACAAGTGGTATCAGAGCACTTTTCTCCGTGGAAACTATGGAATGTTTTTTTCATGGTAGAGACATGTACTATCGGCGTCTTCAAAGAACAAAGATTTGTTGTTCAGTGGGTAAAAATGTGGTGGGGAAGACTATACATAGGAAATATAGACAGTTTCATGTGGTTGTCTAGAAACCAACATTTCACCTTGTAGGAAACCTCTGTAACACATGTTGGTACCCTTCGAGTAGTACTTCATCAGAAAGAATCTATACATAGCCATCACTACCACACAATGTCAAGTATATTGGGAGTCCACTAAGTCTCCTGAAACCAACCTTGGATCAGTCGACCGACTACCTGATTGTTATAGTGACACCGAGAACAACACGCAGGAAGATATTATCTAGTACATGGGTAATTAGGTAGTACGAGGTAGGGAAAACCCTTGTCTGTAGGAACCCTGTAAACCCTAACCCCTGGGAAAGAAACATAACACAAAAGGAACAAACGAGATCTATTATCGTGCAACCTTGCCTCCTACACTTTGGTTGCAAAATTCCTATAGAATTTGTCATGTTAACAATTTGGGGCATTCACCACTGCAGTATACTTCAGGTCGAAGTATAACTCTGTAGAAGTTAAAAGAAAAGAGGATAGTGGTCCCACTGTCATCCTTATTCAGTACTTATCCCATTGGATTCCTCTCTTCACCCTGATCACAGTGGTACCTATCATTTTTAATCCTTTTTTATAGACCCAACCCCCTTCCCGACAACCTTATTTGGGACCTATCCTATTGGATTCCCTTTTTCACCCTGATTGTAGTGGTATCTATCACTTTTCAGCCTTTTTTGTGGACCAACCCACCCTTTCTGGCACCCTTATCTCCCACCTAGTCCATTAGATTCCCCTCTTTTCCCTACTTGTAGTGGTACCCTTCACCAGTAACCCCTTTCCATGCAAACCCACCTTCCCCATTCCTATGTTTCACTTTCACCATGGCACACACCCACAACCAAGACCTTGAAACTCACCTCAATTCCACTCTAGACACCAAAATGGAAGACATGAAACAGGACATGAAGAAGGACATGGGAAACATGAAATAGGCCATGAGGAAGGACATCACTGGTCACCTTGATAGCCAGTTTGAATCCTTTGTTTCCCAACTCTTCACAAAACTGAATATTCATGGTGATCATACCTCATTTGAATAACCTTTTAACCCATAAGATATTGCTTCCTCCAATTCTCATACTTTTCAGTCCAACCCCCTTCATGTTAGGATATTTAGACACTTAGGAGTTAGTTAAGATCTACTTGGTCTAATGTGTCGTTAGGTAAAAGTGTGTTTCTTAGTGTGTTTCTTTAGTATGCATTAGTATGCATTTGTAGTTAGGAAATATGACGATCAAGATATGTTCCTGACATAGAGTGATCTGACAGTTCATACTCTCCTCGATCTTAAGGACCATTGATCCATGGCTTAACACCTGATTGGTCCATGATCTCTATTTAAAGAGCATGGAGGGTCATTTTTCGATGATCGATTGTGAGAAACTCTCTTGTAAAATCTCTCTGTAATCTTTTTCTTTTGCATTAATAAACTGCTCCAAGTGGTCGCATTGGTTGGGGCAATGGATGTTTCCTCGTAGGGGTTTTACCACGTGAAAACATTGGTGTGTTGATATTTGATCTAGTTATGTGAGTGGTTACTGAAGGTGTTCATCCTATGTTGGAATACATGTTTTTTCGAACATGGTATCAGAGCCTGTTTGAAGACCCTCTCATGTTACAGATCGAGATCATGAAGCCGAGTTGTCGCATATCCATTTTATATCATTTACGTACATTTTTGGGCCAAGAAGACTGGTCCATTACGTCCAGAACACTCATTTCAGTCAAGAACACTTTTTGTTTCACTCAAAAAGGTTTATATTTGCCCAAGATACGACCATTACAGATCCGGAGGTATAAAGCTTGAATACGCATTTTTTTAATTTTTGCAAAGTATTATTTTGGTTTTATTTTGGTTTGATATTATTTGTTTCCGGGTTGTTACTCTTTTAGATCTGCATATGCTCTTTTTCCCGTGCCGTGTGCGATCTCGAAAAATCGGAAACAAATAGGAAAAGGTGAATCTTCCAGGTAAGCTAACCGAGATCTAACCCTTGTTGTCATCGAGAAGCGAAATTTTTTCCTTGTGTGAAAAGAGTCTTTTTTTAGCACGCTCTTCAAGGCCATCTTCAACAACAACAACAACAACAACAACCACCCCAATCCTCTTGTGAAACAATAAAATATGTTTTGCTAGACCATTTGGTTAAAAGTTGCCTTATTAAGTAAGAGGTATTGAATTCAAGTCTCTCTTTTGTTACTTTTTTTTTTAAAATTCATGTTAAAATTGTAAAGTGTATTTCACTTCAAGTATAAAAGTGAATCACTATAAGTAGCTTTAATATTTTATTTTAGAATTATTTATTTTGCATGAAGTAACTTCATTGTAAAAGTGATCCCCACTTCTCTTTATAAATGTGGGTCACTTCATAAAGCAACTTACACCACCACGTGGTCCTTTGGTTACCATTTATGCCTTTTTTTTAAAAGGGCATAACTCTCACATTCGAAGTTCGTTTTAAGTGTCATTTTTTTTAAAACCGCATAAATTTTTGAGATCTTTCCATTCAAATCATCAATTTCAGTTTTTAAATCCATATTATCTGCATATTTAATATGGATTCTACAAGTAATCTCTTACTTACCAGCACCAACTACTTCCAATCGAAATCCCATATGGAGGATTTATTAAGAAGTAAAGGCTTGTACCAGATTACCTTGGGAAAGGAAATAGCACCCATTGATGCTGATAATAAATCCAAATGGGATAATAGGAATGACGAAGAACCTGGATTAATCGGAATGTCCATCTCTCGTGATTTGAGGTTCCACCTTCAATCAATTGATAAACCCAAAGAAGCTTGGGAAAAGATTGAATTTGTGTTTGGTAAACACAATATTATTTGATTACTAAATTTAAGTCCAAGTGATTTTTCTTGCACTGAATACTATCTATCTAAGTTTAAAACACTCAGAACTCTATGTGAAGAATGTAAGATAAATATAGAAGAAGATCGTTGCATCTATCTTATTCTTTCTAATCTAGGTAGAGCATATTCTATGTTTGTATCTACCGTTTATGCCATGCAAGAGGATCTAGGAGAAGCTTATCAAAAACCCAGTCTTGAGAACTTTTGTGATGCTTTGATTAGAGAGAAAGATAAGATAGTACAACATGGAGTGATCAACATTGCAGGTACCTCCAACAAAACCTTAGTTGTCCATCAAAAAGATAAACCCAAGAATCCCAAGAAGCAACATCCTCGCCACAACAACAAAAAATATAAGTTTCCCAAACCCACTCAGACAACTTCTGCTCCTAATGGAGACAAAGGAGAAAAATATAAAAATAAGAAGACTGGCAGACATTGCAACTTTTTTGATAAAGATGGTCATGATGAGTCCAAATGTTTCAAGAAGATGGAAGCTTTAGAAGCAGTGATGAAGAAGCACAACATTAGTATTGATTCTACTTCTTCTTCTTCTTCTCATGGACATGCACTTTCATCCTCTGGTTTCTTCTTCAATACAACTTCTACTTCTACTTCTGATGAGTGGCTTATTGATTCTGGAGCATCTTATCATATGGCTGAGGATAGAGACATATTTTCTACTCTAAATGAATGTAACACCAAGAAAATATTTGTTGGTGATGATAGATCTCTTAGTGTTGAAGGATCTGGAACAGTTCAAGTAGAAAATGGTCATTTCAATGATGTATTATGTGTTCCAAGTCTTTCTTGTGACCTTCTATCAGTATATCAAATCACTCATTTAGGTGAAGGTAAAACCGTAGAGTTTTCACCTCACCAAGTTGTAATCAAGGACCTAAAAGATCCTAAGCATGTTCTTGCAACTGGAATTGTTGATGATATTACTAGGTGTTGTAGGAAAATCTCCCTGCGGACAGGTAGATTGCCTCAAAGAGCTTGACCCTAACTCTAAGACAGAAAATGATTAACGTGGACAATGACTTCCTTTCAAATGTATACAAACTAACACATGAGAAGGAAGGAGAACAAAAGTACCTATTTATCGGCGTTTGTCCCTGCACGCTCCGAGTTGAGCTCCGATCCTTTGCTCCTCACTGAGTCCTGTAGACAAACAAGATACAACCACTTCCTACTCTATTGATATTAGCTTGAAAATAAATATATCTATCAATGATAAGTTTATGTAACATTAGACACAAACTAGAAATAAACATGCCAAGCGTTTCATATTAATGAGAATAACGACAACAATACTTACAATCGTAGATGCGAATGCGACAGCTTCGTCAAGTCCTCTTCGTCTAACCCTTGCCTGAAAGATCCACAACCTGGATAACAACAGCTTCACTGATCACTCTCCTTTGGCTGACTGTGTGTTTCCTATGAGATCATAGGTTTCATGCTAGCAATTCTTCCCCCTTTCCACCATCATAGAG
This sequence comes from Picea engelmannii, assembly GCA_009831015.1. Lineage (NCBI taxonomy): Eukaryota > Viridiplantae > Streptophyta > Pinopsida > Pinales > Pinaceae > Picea > Picea engelmannii. The sequence goes on along the minus strand of ML792140.1, from coordinate 510,486 downwards.
CCTGCTTATATAGGTTAAGAGGAGCTTAACCTCTTGAGTTATATTTAGAACAAGTTGGGGAACTTCCTCCTCAGATCAGGGATCTCTTGATGAAACCAAGAATTCGAATGCAACTGCCTCCTAATCTTGAAATATCCTCCCCTTATTCTCCTCAACGGGCCAACTACTGCCTCAGATTAGGAAGCGCTCCTTCAAAAGGGGCATCAGAGCGTTGTAGCGCTCCCTGAGAATCTTGAGGGGAGCGCCAGGGCCCTAAAGGTGGGTAGAGCTCCTTCAGAGGGGGCAGGGGAGAGTTATAATGCTCCCTAAAGCCTTATAGGGGAGCGTCAATGCTTCCTACGCTGATATAAGGGAGCGCTCACCCCTAAAACCTTTGATCATAAGCTCTCTTTAGGTGTTAAGAGTTCCTTGACTTCAGTTAACCAGTTCACCTTCTCCAATCCCAGTGTACGAGATGTTTTAAGTGTCTCCGTAGTGTCGTCGTCAAGGCAGTATGCTTGAACAACGTTTGCAACACTTATGAACAACTTGTGACACTTACGAAAGTTGTAAGGAAGATATGACACTTACGACAATTGAGAGGAATATAAGACACTTATCCAGTTGAGTAAATTTGACGTGTAACAGAATGCCCCCCAAAGCATGAAGTTAGAAGATGTGAACTGATAACTGAAATGATTTGTAGACATTGAAGCAAGGGTATAGACTCAGAGAACCTGACGGAAGTTGCACACAAACATATAATAAATATCATGACATGTTTCAAAACCCAAGGCAGGCATACCTATGCTTGGGTGATCAAGGCTTGCAAGATATGGCCGCCATAAAATACACTGTATATCCATAATTGTATTGATGAAAAAGGTATAACCACCGAAGATACAATGTGGATCTATACTCTGATGACTCAGACTGCTCATAGCCACGAAGAATACACAGTGGGTCTACGAGATGACAAGACATAGCCACGACCAATACAAAGTGGATCTATGTGACAGTGTATGTGTTCTTGTCCAATAGAAACTCCTTCTCAGCCCGGGGAAAGCATATATCAAAGTGGTTACTCAGCCCAGGGTCTTCTCACTAATCCCAACGTGGTACGATCCTAACCATGTGAATAGATGTCTTGATGTCGAACATGGAAGAAACCACTTGATTACCGGTCAATGGTGTGAACCGTTAACAAGTGTGAGGGAAATCACCATTAATGTCAATGATTCCCAAGGTACCCTAGTACATTCCAGTGAATGTGAATAGATGAGCTGAAGTTGAACACCCATGGAATCATTTGATCAGAGGTCAATGATGTAGACCTACTGTCGAACGTGGGGAGGCTTGCCATTGAGGCATGCAGGTCCCAAAGTACTAACTGGTTTCTAAGTCTGCTTCCCGGATAATGTGTTGAAGTCGACAGGAATAGACTCGTCGAGGAAGGGCCTTGATGTATCCCCCATCAACGACATGAAACAGACATAGAGATGTAATTGGTAGAGAAAATGGACATGGACTGACACAGGTTTTGCGGAAAGATATTTGGGATGGCTGACTTTCGAGGCGGATACTTCCCTTGAACATTGAAGCACAACAACAAACATGACATGGACCAAAACTATACAGTGGACACTGTGACTTGCGTCGGGTGACCCAAAGGAGCGAAAGGAACTCAAAGAATTGGCTCACTGCAGAGGTTTAGCGGATTATGATACGTGCATGTGATAAATTGTCGTGTTCAAGGGCGACTCTAAGAAGTGTTGGACGATGTTCTTAAGAGACTGCTTGGCTTGCTCCTTTCATTTTTTTCCCCCATCCAGATAGATGAGTACCTCTTTTTGATTTAATGAGCTCGAGGAGGATAACACATGCTCGATATAACTCACCTTCGGTAAGTTCCTCTTCCTTTGTTTAACAAACCAGAAGAAGTAAGGGTTTGGTCCCATATGGGCCTGTCGATGTGTGCTTTAATGAGTCCAAAGATAGAAAACTCGAAGGTTTTTCGGGATTATAGAGTTTGGAAAAACACTTAAAAGAGAACTCTCTCAGTTCCTTTTTCGTACAGTAGTCTAAGGAGACCGAAAAAGGGTTAAACTATCGCTCGAAAGACGCCCTTTCTGACCTTTTAACGAGTGTGAAAAAAAGAAAGGTCACTCGACAATATTTTCATATTTAGAGAGTCTGAAAAGGGTTTAAAGTAGACTCCAGGGGGGTTCCTTTTTCTTATGTTCGTATCCGTACGGGTCTGAAAAAGAGATGAAATTTTACCCAGTTACGTTCTCATATTATCGAGCTCGAGAACAAACTAAGACTATGCTCATAAGTGTGACAAGGTGAATAATCTATCAGGACTGCCAGGAAACCATTTCATTTTGCACAAGGATTGTGGAGTAGTGGAGATTCTCAGTTTGAAGTGGATCTTGTTTTGTTCGCTGTCGGAGCTACGGTTGACCATTTCGCTCGCCGTTCAGACCAGGTAGATGTCCATCCCTTCTTCTTTCAAACACATGGTTTCACATTCATTTTAATAACATCATTCATTTTAAAATATGAAGCCCTAAGTTGCCCCAATTAGAACCAAATCGGCCTCTTTGAAAATCAATGGAAAAATGAGATTCTTTGTGAAAAAACGTTCTAGGAAAGGATGGATAAGATGCCAACGCCCTAGAAGTCAATTAGATAGGTCGTTTTTAGCAAGGAATCCATGAGAAAATCCCCACGCATGCCCACACAGCCATAAAATCGTTTTGATCTTTTTAAATGTTTTTATCATTGTTTGATGAATGTTAAATGATTAAGAGAGGGTGTGGTGGTTATAAAGAGTGTGTGGTTACTTTTAAATGATGTGGGCATCTTATTTCATGTTTTAAATTGCTTTTGAAAATTGCCGAAATTGCCAAAACGTGGAAATAATGAGTTTCTTTATTTCTTTTTGTTTTGTAGGTAACTTTGGCAACCATTATCGAGTGGAAAGAAAGAGAACATGAGATGGATGACTTAGCTGCCTTGTGGAGTCCTCGCACACGGGCCACGTTGCGAGCTTGTGGTTTGCTCAAATTCTTCAAGTTGCAAAAAATGAAGAAAGAGATCTTATTGCTCGAGCATATGAGTGGCCTATGGGATGTTGCAGAGAAAGGATTCTGTATCGGCACACAACTTTTAACCATTGAGTTAGAAGACGTGTATTTTTTGACTGGCCTCTCGAAAAGAGGGGTCCCCATATCTTTTACCGGGCAGAGGGCGCTACCCGAGCAAGTGGACGTGTATCTGGCACGCCACTGTATCCCGGGAGCAAGACTAGTAGGGGGTAGAATCCCTATCAAGGATATTCGAGAGCTGCCCCTCCGGTCTATACTGTTTTCTATCACGAGCGTGACAGGAAGTACTAGCGCGCATTTGGCATCAATATCATAGGTGGCTTACGGTGTTCAATGTTTGGAACCAACACTGTTCAACTGGAGTGCAGGGTTCCTTCGAAACGTGAAGGAACAGATTTCACGGTGCAGGACTGGACATAAGCAGTTTGGCTATGGCTCATTTTTGGTCTCATTTTTTCTAGAGCACATCCCTCAGATGCAGCCTCAGATAGCACTGGCGGTGCGACCAGTGGATGAACCTAGGATGGAGAGGTGGACCAGTCTATCTCCAAGGCTAGTATCAGAGTCAGAGTTCCATTTCACTGGCGATTTCTTTGCCTAGCTGAGACGACAGTATCTCTGGATAGAGGACTTCCCTTATGCTGAGGTAGATTTCCGCGGGAGCATGGATTTGATTTTTCCTGCGGGGGAAGAATGGGATGTGTTAGGTAAGAGACTGAGCCATACCTTGTCTAGTTTTTTGTTTTGAGTTTTTGATGTATATCTATTTTTTGGGGGTATGTAGAAGAGTTTCAACGGATGTATGTTTTCAACGTGCACACAAGGGAGCAGTATGCCCGGCTGATATACCAGTACCAGGACATCGCGAGGGCATCCCGGTTGTAGCAGGTCTGACAGTACCAGTTCCAGGTCTCCGGGAGGTTGAGAGAAACCTCCAAGGCCTCACGATACGCATTCCTCCTTTGCGGAGGGGAGAAGTGCCTTTACATATGCAGAGGCACACTGTGGGAGTACCAGAGAATATCAATTCTCTATTGAGGCGTGTAGTGCGTGCGGTGATGTGTTATTCGCAACACAATGTAATGCGGGGAGATTAGATTCTCTCCGTTGATTATATTTATGTATGCCTTGTCAGGCGACGTTGTATGGGTGGAAAAGCCCAATATTTTGCCCTTCTACATACTTTTTGATGTAATCCAAACATTTTAGTCATGCCATATATATATATATACAGTTTCAAGTTTTTACAGTGCCAATGATTTGTACATGATGATGTCTATGATGTGTTTTAATTTACATGTAATGTACAGTCTTGTTTTCCTTAACTCTTATATGTGGGAAAGATATCGATCCATGATATAGTTAGCTAATGAATCCGAAACACTATTAAGTTCTCTTGGAATGTGTCTATATTCAATGTAATCGAACATTCGTTCAAGGCGGCGAACTTGTAAGTGTAGACGTAGCAGGATAGGACTACGGATAGCGTAGATACGGTTGAGTTGATAAACCACGATTTGGGAGTCTAAGTAAGTAATGATGCGAGATATACCTAGGGAGGAGGCTTGGGTCAACAGTTCGATGACAGCATGATATTCTGCCATGTTTTTGGTTGCTGGTCCTAAGAAGATACCTCCTGAACTCACCACCTCGTCAAACTGGTAAATAACCCATGCTGTCGAAGCAATGTCCCAGGTATGTCGACTAGCGCCATCTGCGAACCCAAAAAATATAGGAAAGGAAGACGTCATCTGCGCATGAAAACACAAGCACAGTCATGAGTGGCAAAGGTAAAGACTCGAGCACGCGAAAGAAATAGACACACCAAACTAAAATACAATAATGTACAAAGTACAAATGCTAGGTGATCTAGGCATAGTACTTTTTAAGGTAAAGCCCGTTTCGGGGCTCTTCCAGGGAAATTCCATCATGATCTACGAGTTCGTAAGCACCTTTGTGTATAACACACTTCACGATGTAGGGACCGTGCCACATAGGTTCTAACTTTCCCGTCCCCAATTTGTTGTGAGCTTGGTTGTAAAAGAGGACTAAGTCTCCTTCTGCAAAAGCCCGAGGGTGGACGAATTTGTCATATTGACTCTTAATTCATTTCTGATGTGCCTCATTGGCGAGAGCAGCATCGCGACGTGTTTCGTCCAACTTGGATAGATACAAGAATCGTTCTTCTTTAGCAGAAGTGTGGGGCAGGAGTTCTACTTTCAATTTGAGTGATGGATTCTCACACTCGATTGGTAGGATGGCTTCAATGCCATAGACCAACTGGAAAGGAGTGAATCTAGTTGAGGTTTTCACAGAAGTGTGATACGCCCAGAGAGCGGAGAACAGTTGTAAATGCCATAATGTCTTGTTTTCCCCTACCATGCGTTGGATCATGGTTTTTAGGACTTTGTTGATAGATTCAATTTGTTTGTTTGCTTGAGGGTAGTAAGGGGATGAGTTTTCATGGCGAAAACCCAATTTGACATGTAACTCGCTCATCATCTAGTTTTTGAAGTGTGCACCATGATCAGTGACAATGGCACATGGTACTCCAAAACGAGTTATGATATGGTTGAAAAGGAACAGAGCTATAGTACGACCATCGTTCAGGAAGGTAGGCATAGCCTCAGCCCATTTGGTGAAGTAGTCGACCACAACGATGATGTAACTGTGCCCCCCGACTGAGGTAGGCTTACACTGCATGAAATCGATGCCCCATTTGGCAAAGGGGCCAATGGCGATAATGGGGTGCAGTGCAGTAGGGTGGGTGCATGCCTTCTTGTTAAAGAGTTGGTAGGGTGGGCATTTTTCGACGGCCTCGATGCAATCTTTGAAAATGGAGGGCCAAAAGTAGCTGACATGTAAGATTTTTTGGGTTGTGGCCATCCCGGAGAGGTGACCACCACAGGTGCCAAGGTGACAATCGTTCAAAATGTGTTCAGCCTCCTCGTGAGTCAGACAATGCCGAAGGATGGTGTCAATACCATGGCGGTACAAGGTGTCGCCGAGGATAAGATATCGGCGAGAGTGGTGACGAATGCGTCGATGCTTTTCGCGAGAGATGTTGGGATGAAAACATTGAGTTTGAAGGTAGAGGAGGATGTCTCCGTACCAAGGATCAGAGGTGTTGATGAGGAAGAGAGATTCATCGGGGAGAGAATCTCTAGTTTCGATGTCTTCATCGACACGAGGTAGAGAACAGATGAGCTCAGCAAACACCAGGGATTTTTTGGCTTTAGCCTTTGTAAACTCAAGATCGAATTCTTGAAGAATAACGATCCATTTTGAATATTTTTCCCCAAGCAATTGACGTGTCAAGACGTGGTACATGGGGTTGGAGTCTGCAATTACCGTGGTGGTGCATAATAAGATGTAATGGCAGAACCTCTGGACAGCGATGACGGCTTCCAGAGCCAGTTTCTCGACATGCGAATATTTGAGTTCGGGTCCAGATAGACTCTTGCTCAGATAATAAATCACATGTTCTTCGTCGTTAGGGTCCTCCTGAACTAACACCATCGCAATGGTGGAAGTAGAGGCAGCCAAGTAAAGGATATAATCCTTTGTATACTCTGGAGGGTGTAACAAAGGAGCGTGGGTCAAGGCGTGCTTGAGAGCATCGAATGACCGTTGGGCAGTGTCATCCCAGATGAAAGGGATGTTTTTCTGTAGTAACCGCATAAATCGTTTAGTGATCTCAGCATAGTTGCAGATGAAACAACGAAGAAAGTTTTCTTTGCCTTGCAAACTTTGGAGTTGGGTTAAGTTGGTAGGTGGGGGTAAGGCTAGGATGGCCTTAATCTTTAAGGGATCCACCCTGATCCCATATTTGGAGACAATGAAACTCAGGAGTCAACCGGATTCGACAGTGAAAATGCACTTGTGTGGGTTCAAGCGAATACGATAGAACCTACAACGAAGAAAAATCGCCCGTAAGTGATCAATGTGATCGGATCGATTGGATGAATGGGCGTGTAAATCATCGAGGTAAGGCTCCGCTATATGCTTGATGTCATGGAAAGCATACGACATGGCCCGCTGGAAAGTAGCACCAGCATTTTTAAGGCCAAAAGGTAGTTTTCGGTAGGCGAAAGTTCCCCATGGGCAGATAAAGGTTGTCTTATGTTGATCAGTGGGTAATATTTCGATCTGGTTTTACCCAAAAAATCCATCCATGAAAGAGAAGATTACACTCCCTGCGCAATTATCGATGATTTGGTCGATGAAGGGCGTGGGGTAGTTGTCCTTAGGACAAGCTTTGTTGAGGTCATGATAGTCAACACAAACACGGATGGTCCCTTATTTTTTGGCAACCGGAACAAGGTTGGAGACCCATTCGGTTAAAGGGACGGGGTAGATAAAGCCAGATTTGAGAAGTTTTTCAACTTCTGCCTTTATAGTTGCGATCTTCTTGGGATGAACCGGGCGAAGTTTTTGTCGAACGAGTTTCACGTCAGGGTAATTTTTGATTTCGTGTATGATGATTGAAGGGTCAATCCCTGGCATTTCCTTGTAGCTCCATGCGAAGACATCGCGGAATTCCTTGAACAAAGCGGTGTAAGACACCACTTTGTCGGGTGTGCAATTAGCGCCAAGGTGAATGTTTTCCACGACACCTTCTTTGATCGAGATGTCAATAACGATCGTAGTAGAGATGTTACCCATGTTCCCCTCAGAGAAAGCATCTTGTGTGAGGATGGGAGATTGTGGAGCATCGACAACATCGGGAGGGAAGACAGAGCGTATGTCTTGTTGAATTTCTTCCAATGGTAGAAGAAAAGAGGATCAATGATGGTTTTCATCCCAAGGCAGGTCGTCAATGCTGAGCATTTCCATAATCGATTCGTCATAGGGAAAAATGTGGGAAATGTAATCGACGACAGATGATAGGGAATCCAACCATGAGGGAATCGAGTAAGCATCGGGTGCCAACGAATGTGACTTGTTGGAAGAGGGAGAGGCAGATTGAATAGCTACATATGCGGCCTCGGCTGGGCTAAGTGGCATAGTGTCACTGAGCACATTGAATTCCAAAGGACTAGGCACAATCCAAGGGTCAGATGATTCCAAGGATTGATAAGGCATAGTCAAGATCATATTGACGGCAGTAATATGATGTGTGGTAGGTGGAAGTGGTGTAGGGAAAGTATCCATAAGGCTAGAATATTTCAATAAGCCAACACCAACGCTTTCATACGTAACTGGATGGTCTCCCAAAAAAGGAATGTTGTTGGTGGCAGGGATGCGAGCGTCAGGTGTACAGAAATCAAGCTGATCGATGGTGAAATTTTTTCCTTGATGGGGGAATTGTACACATCGAAACACCGACGAGGCGACGACAGTCATAGCGTAGAACCAACTTCTTCCGAGTAATAGGTTGTAGTCGAGGGGAGCATCGATCACTGCGACGTCAACGGTAACAGTTTTTCTGCCCAACTGAACGACTAAGGATTGTAATAATCTGTGAGGATGAAAACCTCGTCCATCGAAAGCGCGTAACATCATAGAGGATTTTTTAAGGGCAGGCGATTTTAAGCCTTTCCAACAAGCTAAGGACATGACACAAGTAGAGGCTCCCTCATCTAGAATAGTTCAGTGGATTTGTTGATTGTGCACAACAACATCGATTTGGAAGGCTAGCTAGTGGGAGAGTTGCGGTTGATGATCATCCAGATTAAACGTGAGGTTGTTTGATGACTCACGATCAAAAGCACCGATAGAGGCTAAGAGTGTTCTATGTTGGCTGGGATAATGTTGTAGAACTTCCAAGGTGGACATAGTGCACGGTGCTTGGGCCAAATCTTCTACAATATTGTAATTTTGGGCAGCCCGTGAATTAGGATTAAAAGTAGATTTCTGGATGGTACTCTTAGGAGGGTGTAAGATAGAGTCAAAAGAAGGTTTTTCAATCTGAAGTGGCCCAGATGGAGGGCTAACAGACGGAGGGTTAACAGAGGATGGTAACGGGTCTGGTGGAGGATCGTTAACAATCTTTTGTTTATCAGGTTTAACTAGCRTGTCGTATGTCGCAGAGCGAGTGGTTAGATTAACCCCGTTAAACATGTAAATGTGGGCACTTGTCGAGGCCTCATCATGGGGTTGGTTGGAACTGCCCCCCGGCGTGGGGGTTTGGGCAACCAAAGATTGTTGCTGTGGAAAAGGCTGAGTGAGTACAACAGGTTGTGAATTTCCCTTGAAAATTTTGGCCACCTCATCACGATGTGGACAGTCTCGGGTGTAGTGATCGTCACCACAGATGAGACATGGGAATTTTGGTTTTCGTTGTGGTTGTTTTCCGGCAGCAGGGGTTTGTGGTTGAGTTTTGGGTTGTTCGTTGTTATTGTTTTTCTTTGGTTTGTTTCTCGCTTTATTCTTGCCCCCAAATTGTTGTGAAGGGGTTGATTGGACCGCATTCACATCAGAGACCTGAGTTGGAGGGGGGGTGGAAGAGGGTGCAGTCAAGCTAAGAGTAGCCATCGAAGTGGGTCGCTGAATTGTTCCAGCCAACTGGGTAGAAGATTTGGTTTTGACGGAGCCAATAACTCCATCCACGTGGGAAGCAGACGATGGTTTGGATGGATCATTAGTGGCATGGGTAGCATTCGGTATCAACTCGTACAGAGTACCGAATTGTGAATAGACTAAGTCTAAGTACTGGGCTCGGGCAATGGCTTCTTCCTCGGTGACCACACCACCCATGGAAACATCACGAGCGATCTGGGGTAACAATGATTTAGTGAACCATTCCACTAACAATTGGTCGGGAATGATCTCTTTGATTAGCCTTCGTCGTCATCTCCATTCATGAATATGGTTGGAGATATGTATGGACGTTGTCTGACGAAGGGAGGTTAATAGTTTGGCACCCGTCTTGTATTGAATGGGCAGTTGGAAGTGTGTGAGGAAGGACATGGCGAGGGAGTTGAAATCGTGAAAAGATGCGCGTGGTAATTCAATATACCATTTCGTTGTGGAACCTGTAAGTGTTCGTTGGAAAAGATGCAAACGACTAGAATCGTCCATGAGGGAGTTGGATGAACACCACAAATGGAAAGTCATCACGTGGTTGTTTGGGTCTTCTCCATACTTTCCGTCAAATTTTGGGATGTCGGAAGGGAGTTTAGCTGGGATAGCTGGCCAAACCGGAGAATGATAAATAGGATCATTCGTTAACCGAGACAAGTCTGGAAGATCCAGGGTAGCTAGAAAAGGTAGTTGTCAGTTAATCTGCGGGTAATGTTGGTGTGGCATGGGGACACCAGTGGGGCCAATCACTGGGTTATGTGGATAATTGTAACTAGTGGGCCCTCTTGTGTGAGGTTGGTTTTGACCAAGGTACATAGGATTTGAGGTGTTTAGAGAAGCATGCGTGAGCGAAGGATAACCGGATGGGTTTTGAGGATTGTAGGTTGGGTTTGGCACTTGTCCATAAGGAGGTTGTTGCGGAGTCTGAGGATTGTTTCCTGCCAGGAACTGTGGGTTTCCCTGAAAAAGGACGTTCCACGGATTACGTGCGGCAGACACATTTTGTCCATGTGGTTGTTGGTAGATTTCGGATTGAGGCTACCCCCCAGCATGAGGGTTCCCCCCTAATGGAATTTTTCCTTCGGTGGGAGGGTGCCCCTTGACTTGAGGTAGATTTCCTGGAATTTGAGAGCCAGACGTAAATGACTGACTAGTGCCGCCGAGCGGATTAGAACCACCAAGACCGGTCCCTCCGGGTTGTTGGATAGGTATGGAACTTCCCGGCACAACTTGAGTAGTAGTGGTTTGTGTAGTAGTGGCAGTGGAAGCATTCAGTGCCCTGAACCCAAGAGGAAGTGTAGGCCTTGGTGTTATAGGTGTGCCAATCGCAGCTTGGTTGACCACCGCATTACCGGCAGGAATAGTCAGAATGTGAGGGACCATTATAGAATGGGCCGTCTGGAGGGGAAGAGTAGGCCTTGGACCAATGGATGGTATGTTCATACCAACGAGTGGTGTGGATATAAAGGTGGTGGTACCGATAAAATGGTTTAGGGGTACGGTGTAGGAGATGGGTGCATCAGCACCTTACCCTGTTTCATAAAGATCTCGCACCAAGCGTGGTGGACTTCGAACAATGTCTGTGGTCCAAAAGGGGTCATTGGCTAGAGGGTTTTGATGAGACCCAGTCGGAATGTCATAAGGGTTGACGACAACAAATTCACCTGCGGAATTCAGTTGGAGGATACGTCATTCATATCCCTCTGGAATGCAGTAAGCTTTCGGAGATTTTGAGACAATCCGAAAATTCTCCAAAGGAGTGGGAACTTCTTCCTGGGGAGTTGTAGTGTTTTGAACCTCGCTCCGTTGAGGAGATTGCTTCGTAGAATGAGGGGGTAAAGGGGTGTTTCCTTCCATATCTTCTGGAGGAAGTCCCTGTATCCTCCGCGAACGGCGTGGAGGGTCGATGTTGGCAAAAAATAGTCAGCGAAAGAGATCTATGGCCAACTACCGAAAAGAAACATCATACGCTAATATAAATCTAAGAATCGCAACCAAGCAAACAGGACCTTCTTTTGATGACCGTACTAGTTGGTGATGAAATCCAACGTCGCGTGATCAAGTCCAGAAGGGGTGGGGATAGGATGGAATAGTTACAATGGCAACCTGCTTAACGGACTTACACCTTGGTGCAAGCTTCCACACAGTAATTGTGGATTTACCCTCTAAGGAGCCTGAGTGAGTTTGACCAATGTCTGCTCCAGGTATAGTGAGACTTCCCGTCACCGTCACCTCGTGTAAGACCCTAAATATTATGGCCACTAAGGTTACCAATTCACAGTCAGCCCCTGGGCGAGAACAATCGACAGTCCGATCCGAACGTACGGGCAGGGTATCGAGCCCAAAATCAACTAAAAGGCTTCCATGTAGTAATTGTGGATTTACCTTGAAGCGATCCCCATGATACGATCTCACCACTACAATCAGTTAAACCACAGAGGGTTAGTCCCCGTAGCTCACCTGAATGCGACCTTGTGCGTAACCCCTGTGTGAGAGGGGGATCCCAGGCAGACTTATACGATGATTGGATTTGACTCTCCCTAACTCAGGATGCTAGTGTTTGTTTTGGAAACTTTGGAGAGTTATGCTCACAGCCTAATCCAAAATACTAAGCCTAGTCTACTGTTGGTGGAGGATCCTAGAAAAGAAAAAGTTCCAAATAATTTTTAATTAGCGTTGATTTTTATAGCTGTTCTTTACTCAAAGAGGGGTGCATGGAAGTGAAACGAATGGAATTATGACTCAGTCCCAAAAATGCATCAAAAATGATAAGAATTCATTTCTTTTCGATGAACATCTATCTAAGGGAGAGAGAGAGAGTTATTTTCACTAACAAGCACTAACAAGGAGTATCCTCAAACAAGTTTTCTCCAATCAAATCCTAATGTGATGCTAAACTTTTGAGATTCCTTCTAACATGCACAATCAATCATGAAGATGTTTTTTATTGTTTGCATATGAATAATGATCAATTCAACACAATGCTCGTCTTGCTAATTATCGTCTTGTTTGAATGAAAATCAAACTAACACAAGAAAAATTCATACAAACAATACACCCTTTTGTTGCAATCAAACGAAAAGAGAAATAAAAGAATCAATCGAACAAAAAAAAAACTTCAAACCCAAAAAAGAAAAAGTTGAAGAACAATGATCTTGACTAAAATCAAGATGAAGAGATCTGTAGGCCTTTGATGACCTTCACCGGGGTTTTTACTCAGTTAAACAGAGAGAAAGACAATGCATGGGTTGCAGACTCCAATCAACCAAAAAACTCAATAACAACAGTGAATAAGGCTACAAAATCCAAATAGTAAGATGTTTGTTCTTCAAAAAGATAGATGTCAAGGTTGGAAGAGTGTTTATGGATAAATTCGTGAGTGCGGACACAGACCAATCTCCCCAAGATCCACCTGGATCTGGAACAAAACGTGACAGAATACACCGCTTTCCCTAGATCTAACTATTGAATTAAATTGGAAGTGAGAAGAAGATAGGTACCTTGTAATCGCTTCCTTAGACTCTGTTGTTCCTTGCTTCGCTCCAGCGCTCTTGTGCAGTCAAGATCAGAGCAACACAAACCAACCAAAGTGAAAGAAAATAGTATATCCAATAGCTAATCTATACATATGATCAAGGAATTATGTAATAAAGTAGATCTCACTTTATGGGAAAGAAATATATTACTGTATTATTAAATATGAAAGAGAGATTAC
>ML792140.1:471310-496627 GCA_009831015.1 Picea engelmannii | reverse complement strand
GATAAGGTGAGGAGGTTAGGATGATCCCACTAAATCATGAAAGCGAGTAAGATCCAAAACATTCGGACGCCACCTCACCATAGAAGCTTCCCCTTCTAGAAGATTCGAGAAATCGCTTATTTTTCCCACGTGCTGGAAAGTTCACACCCTAGCTATATAGCAACCTGCTAACTGTTCGCACCCTGGCTATATAGCAACCTGCGAGAATTTGTCATTCTCGCACCCTGCCTATATAGCAACCTGCGAACTTCCTTTTTTATAAGGTTTTTGCATAGGAAAATGCCATTTCTTTTCTCAGGAAAAGTTCTTCTTCCTTCTCTCTTCAGGAACTCAAGCCACTGATCCCCTTCTAAAGGCAACAGATAGGTTTACATCATTAACGATCATAGGGATGACGAAAATAATGTGTAACAAAGAGAAGAAGCATTGACTCACAAGGTTACCCAGCAAGAGAGACACAGAGGAAAAACCCAGAAAAAACAATTCTGGTAGGTTTATTGGCCAAAGGAGGGTTGGCACTCTGTTGCCAAAGGCAAGGAGCGTTATAGTTCTCTGTGAAAAGATATTAGGGAGCATCAACACTCTGTTAACACAGGGACAGGGGCGCCAGGTTAAAACATTCCCAGAAATGTCAAAAAATTCAAAAAATTACAATCCAATTTCGACAATTAAGCTGAGTATGATGGGGTAGGTAGCCAATCAGCTCATGAAACCAATCAAAAGAGGAGTGAACCAGGTCTGAAACAATCGATGGGTAGAACTAGGTCAATGAGGAGAAATCAAAACAAGAAGTTTCGATTTGAGGCTATCTCCCCAGCGGAGTCGCCAGTTTCTGTTGTAGGAAAATCTCCCTGCAGACAGGTAGATTGCCTCAAAGAGCTTGACCCTAAATCTAAGACAGAAAATGATTAACGTGGACAATGAATTCCTTTCAAATCTATACAAACTAACACGTGAGAAGGAAGGAGAACAAAAGTACCTATTTATCGGCGTTTGTCCCTGCACGCTCTGAGTTGAGATCTAATCCTTTTCTCCTCACTAAGTCCTATATACAAACAAGATACGACCACTTCCTACTCTATTGATATTAGCTTGAAAATAGATCTATCTATCAATGATAAGTTTATGTAACATTAGACACAAACTAGAAAGAAACAGGCCAAGCGTTTCATATTAATGAGAATAACGACAGCAGTACTTACAATCATAGATGCGAATGCGATAGCTTCGTCAAGTCCCCTTCGTCTAACCCTTGCCTGAAAGATCCACAACCTAGATAACAGAAGTTTCACTGATCACTCTCCTTTGGCTGACTATGTGTTTCCTATGAGATCATAGGTTTCATGCTAGCAATTCTTCCTCCTTTCCACCATCATAGAGCCTTCTTATATAGGTTAAGAGGAGCTTAACCTCTTGAGTTATCTTTAGAACAAGTTGGGGAACTTCCTCCTCAGATCAGGGATCTCCTGATGAAACAAAGAATTTGAATGCAACTACCTCCTAATCTTGAAAGATCCTCCCCTTATTCTCCTCAACGGGCCAACTATTGCCTCAGATTAGGCAGCGCTCCTTCAAAAGGGGCATCAAAGCGTTGTAGCTCTCCCTGAGAAGATTGAGGGGAGTGCCAGCGCCCTAAAGGTGGGTAGCGTTCATTCAGAGGGGGCAAGCGAGCATTATAACACTCCCTGAAGACTTATAGGGAAGCGCAAGCGCTTCCTAGGCTGATATAAGGGAGCGCTCACCCCTAAAACCTTTGATCATAAGATCTCTTCAGGTGTTAAGAGTTTCTTGACTTCAGTTAACGAATTCTCATTTTCCAAACCCAGTGTACGAGATGTTTTAAGTGTCTCTGTAGTGTCGTCGTCAAGGCAGTATGCTTGAACAGCGTTTGCGACACTTATGAACAACTTGCGACACTTGTGAAAGTTGTAAGGAAGATGCGACACTTACGACAATTGAGAGGAATATGCGACACTTATCCAGTTGATTAAATTTGACGTGTAACACTAGGTTGTACAAGTTTGACAACTTTGGTTCATCATCTTTTTCATCAGTTTTTGTTGCTCATAGCGATGACTTGAGCAAACTTTGGCATGAGCGGTTTGGTCATCTAAACTATCGCTCATTACAACAACTATGTAATCAACAGACGGTGGATGGTCTTCCTCTTGTTTCATGCAGAGATGGTATTTGTATCAGTTGTGTTCTCAGCAAACACCATCAGGACAATTTTGACAAACGTGCCTCTTGGCACACCTCGATTCCTTTGCATCTATTTCACAGTGATTTGTGTGGTCCACTTTCCTCTCCTTTTTTTTCTGGGTGCAAGTATTTCTTAACTTTCATTGATGAATTTTCCATACATACTTGGGTTTACTTATTAAAATTTAAGAGTGAAGTTTTTGATAAGTTTTGGGCCTACAAGGCCCTTGTAGAAAATAAATCTAGACATCAAATTCAAAGGTTAAGAACAGATAATGGAGGCGAATATGTGAACAATAATTTTACAAGTTACTGCACTACACAGGGAATCCAAATGCAACACAGTTTTCCATATACACTACAACAAAATTGTGTTGCTGAGAGAAAGAGATACACATTAAAAGAAATGGCTAATTATATGATCCAATCTAAGGGATTAAGTCTAAAGTGTTGGGTAGAAGCCATCAAATGTGCAAATTACATAGTAAATTGCACTCCCACAAAGGCTCTTAAAAATATAACACCAGAAGAAGCTTGGACTAAAATTAAACCAGATGTAAGTCACTTCCATGTATTTGGCAGTATAGCATGGCCTCACATTCCTAATGAGAAAAGGAAAGCATCGTAGCCTAAAAGTGAGAAGTGTATATTTGTTGGTTATTCTGAAGATTTCAAAGGTTACAGACTTCTTCAAACACGTTGTAATGAAATTATTATTAGAAGAGATGTTAAATTTGATGAAAATATCTTGGCCTGTGAGCCTAATTCATCATTTGTACCTTCTTTGGATTGCGAGCCTAATTCGGCACTTGTGCCTTCTTCGACCTGTGAGCCATATTCGACATTTGTGCCTTCTTCTGTTCCATTTTCTTCTTCAGATGATGACAGTGAGGATGAAAATACCCCTCCGCCTACTCACCTTCCTCCAGATGAGTCCTTTGAACCTGAACTAGCACCAACTCCACCGCTTCCTAGATGGGTTTGTTCAACACGAGAAGCAGTTGGTGATATTGTTGGTGATCCTTCATATCAATGTTGGACATGTTCACAGTTCTAGCGATCCTCTTCTCTTTTGGCTCAAGTTTCAGAAACTCATTATCCTGAGACATTTGTAGAAGCTTTAGATCATCCAGATTGGGATACAGCAATGAATGAAGAGTATTGTTCTTTGATGGAAAATGATACTTGGGATCTTGTACCTCTTCCAAAAGGAAGAAAAATAGTCAAATGTAAATGGGTCTACAGAACTAAGTATGCATCAGATGGAAGTGTTGAAAGACACAAGGCTCGATTAGTTGCCAAAGGATTTTCACAAGTTGAAGGAATTTAATTTAATGAAATCTTTTCCCTTGTAGCCAAAATGAATTCCATCTGTCTTGTTCTTGCTCTTGTTGCCTCACATAAATAGGAGGTCCTTCAGATGGATGTTAAATCTTCCTTCTTGCACATAGATTTGCAAGAAGAAATCTACATGGAACAACCACCTGGCTATGTCCAAAATGAATCTATCCTTGTTTTTCACCTTACGAAATCTCTTTATGGTCTCAAGCAAGCTCCATGAGCTTGGTATGCCAAAATGGACATCTTTCTTATTGCCATTGGATTCTCTAGATGTCATTCTGATCCTAATGTCTATACAAGAAAGTAGAAAGCCATCTCATATTCCCTGTCCTTTATGTTGATGACCTTATCCTTACTGGTAGTGACTCAAAACTTTTAAACCGTGTGAAAACCATCCTTAAGAAGAAATTTGAAATGACATACTTAGGTTTTTTACAGTATTTCCTTGGCCTCCAAGTTTTGCAAACCAATGAAGGAATTTTTCTTTCCCAGTCTAAGTATGCTTGTGACCTTCTTCATAGCTTTCACATGGATGATTGTAAACCATCCCCTTCTCCCTTCCAGTCTGGAGTCAATCTTACTTCCACCTATACTTCTCCTGAAGTTGATGCCACCTTGTACGGTCAGTTAGTTGGTAGTCTCTTATACTTGACTCATACCCATACTGATCCTTCCTTTATTGTTGGTATTGTTGCCCAGTATATGAAAACACCCCATGGAAGCCATTGGAAAGAAACTAAAAGGATACTTCGTTATGTCCTTGGTACAGTTCAGTTCAGGATACATTACAGTTCAAGGGGGACTCTTTTATTGGTTGGTTTCACTGATTCAGATTGGGTCGGAAACCCTGATGATCGGAAGTCTACTGCAGGTTATGTTTTCAACCTTGGTTCAGGACCTATCACTTGGGGTTGTAAGAAACAACAGACTATTACACTTTCTTCAGCAGAAGCAGAGTACCGAGTAGTGGTAAATGCAAGTCAGGAAGCCTTGTGGCTTCGACAAATCCTTTCAGAGTTTGGATTCCAGCAACAAAATCCGACCAGCTTTTGGTGCAAAAATGAGAGTGCCATCAAGCTCACCAAAGACCCAGTTCAACATCAACGTACCAAACACATCGAGCTACACATGCACTTCATCAGAAATCACATTCATGATCAAGTTATTGAAGTGCTCTTTTCCCTACAAAATATCAAGTTGTTGACATTTTCACAAAGTCTCTTACATAAGCGAAGTTTTCCAAACTTCGATCTATGTTAGGAGTTCATGAAGTTGTCATTAAGGGGGGATAGGCTCTAATGCCTCCTTCCTTCTCCTATTGTGTCACCATTGTAAATCCTTCAATCCTATCCCAAGTTGTTCTTAAGAGGGGATGTTAGGATATTTAGACACTTAGGAGTTACGTAATATGTACTTGGTCTAATGTGTCATTAGGTAAAAGTGTGTTTCTTTAGTATGCATTAGTGTGCATTTGTAGTTATGAAATCCAACGGTCACGATATGTTCCCGACATAGAGTGATCTGAAAGATCATGCTCTCATCGATCTTAACAGCCATTGATCTGTGGATTAACACCTGATTGCTCCATGATCTTTATTTAAAGAGTATGGAGGGTCATTTGTCGATGATAGATTGTGAGAAACTCTCTTGTAAAATCTCTTTGTAATCATTTTCTTTGCATTAATAAACTGCTCCAAGTGGTCATGTTGGTTGGGGCCGTGGATGTTTCCCTGTAGGGGTTTTACCACGTGAAAACATTGGTGTGTTGATCTTTGATTTGGTTATGTGAGTGGTTATTGAAGGTGCTCATCCTCTGTTGGAATACCTATGTTGTCGAACATTTTAAAATCATGATTGCCAATGGTGGTTATATGAAATGTGGTGGGCATTGTGAAAATGTGCATCTCCAAACTAGTCAGTACAACCTGAAATCTCATATGTTTTCTATTGACATGGGTGGTTGTGATATTGCCTCGGTGCGGAATGGCTACACACTCTCGACCCCATCCTCATGTATTTTAAGGAATTAACCATGCAATTCCAAGAGGAGGAACAACCATATAAGTTACAAGGCATCAAAGAAGGCTCCCATGATATCATCAGTTCCCAATGAATGGAAAATATCCTCAACAAAGGTCATTTAGGAATTATTTCCCAACTCCATTCCATTCAAGAAATTGAGACACACTATGTGCATCCTAACCTCCAATCTATCCTCTCCAAACACCAAGCTACTTTTTCCACTCCCCATGGACTTCCCCCTTCCCTTGGTTTTCATGATCATTCCATTCCTCTAGTCCCGAGCAGTCTTCCTCCCAATGTTCTCCCTTATCGTCATCCCTTTGTCCAAAAGAATAAAATTGAGAAAAAAATTCAATAATTGCTCAACCAAGATGTTATTCATCCTATTACCAGCCCCTATTCATCTCACGTGGTCATGATACTCAAGAAAGAAATCACTTGGCACATGTGTCCAGACTTTCGCGCCCTAAAAAAACTCACCACTAAAAACAAATTTCCCATTCATGTCATCGATGTTGAAATTTTCCCAAGTGGATTCAACCTGTTGTATGCACTAATTCCATGTTGATATTTTACCACTCTACTTAACACTGAGAAATTAGATCAAAATAAAATCACTTAATCTACTAAAATCACATCTGAGTAATCAAATAAATATGCAGCGGAAGCATAAACAAGGAAAGAAAATCAAGCACACATAAACACCATTTTTGGGTAAACCCCTGGAAAAAACCTATAGGGAAAACCAATCCAATGATTATTTTATTAAGGTCAAATCAAGGCTCCTGTAACAATAATAATGGCACACTAAGAGAAGTATACACTGCAGACAAACCTAGAAAATTTGGTGCTACTGTACAACCTATTATGGTACATTTCTCAAGGCATCTGTGACTTATCCTTTTGTGACCCGCAGACATCCACAACTATCTCCACTATTACCTATGGATATTTGCGACTGTCTACACTGTGACCCATGGATCTATATGGAAAGTCTGTACGAAAAGATCAATATGGCCTAAATCTTTCCCTTGGCTTTTGTCCTCTGAAACCCACCTGCACTTGCTTCTTCTCTCTCTCCTCCTTGACATGTATGACCTCTAGATAGAAATTCTTCTCCACCCTCTAATAAACACTTGGATGAAATATCTTCACCCAACCTATGAGATATCCTCACTCTAGTCTAAGAAAAACTCCTTCTTTGCTCCTACACTCCTTACACTAGAAAAATTCCTTCTTTTATATCCTTGGCCTTGTTCTCTCACCAAAGTGACTTCCTCTCAAAGTCTCGATTGTGTCGAATCCCTCAACACAAGTCTCTCAAAAGTGTATCTAAAAAACGTTTCTTCCTCCTTCTCCTATCCTTTATTTTATAATCATTGTTGGAGTTACTTCACACACACCTATGATTTATTTTTCCTAAGGTTTTTTCTTGTTTATTAGTCATTATTCAGTCTCCTATATTTTAGGAAGAATATTTCTCTAGGGAGAATATTCTCTTCAGTTTGATCAGTAGAGTGGAGTCTAGATGCTACATTGGGATTGTCACCATGAAACATTGGGATCATCACCAGCTAATGCACATTGTCCTTGGGATCATCACCAAACTAGCACATTACCCATGATTCTCTGATCTCCTCCCCACTGCACTATGTTTCAGTTAGTTAACTGAAGACTGATAGACTGGTTAACTTAGCTAGGTGGCAGTTCACTCCACAACTACCTGAGAGACTGGTGGCAGTTTACTTCCGTAACTGCGGGTGTGTGTCCATATTGTTATCACATATAGTTGTCAAGGGAAATAGTTTGTCCAAGTTCATGGTCTGCACAAGAAGCGTCTGAGCGTAGCATGCAGATTAGATCATTTCAGGCTTAAAATACAAATAGGTGGGATCAGTTTTGTGATGGTGGAAATCCCCTATGAGGATCATATTAGCGGCCCCTCGGTATTCAAAGTTTTAGAATTTCACGAAGTATAGTACCATGAAAAGCCTCGAAGTCCCGAAGTAGATCTCGTCCATCCAAATCCAGACTGCCACGCATCATCAGATCTTTCACTCTAGGAGTTTTACTTCGGGAGTTTTGAAATGAGAAAAGTGTCGAAGTCTCGAAGACTCAAAGTGCTAAAGACCTGAAGTGCCGAAGTCCCGAAGTGTCGAAGCATGTGACGCACTCTCATCAGAAATGATGCGTGGCACTCTTTCCAAGTCATTTTGTCATGGCCATGTCACCCTCCTTATCATGACACATCAGCAGACGTGACATCATATGATGTCATCTAGACCACCCATTAGTGGGGACATGTGGCTGAAATCTGTGAGCTCTGGATAAAGGCCCGAAGTAATCCTTGGTTGTTCAATTCATGAGGACATGTGTTAGTATATCGTCAGCTCCGGGTAAAGGCCTTTAGGAGCCCAGGTTTGAGATTTTATTTTTCTAGAGTCTAGAGACCTGAAAAGCATCTCAGTCGTCGATCTCATGGAGCTACATGTTGTCAGATTCTCAGCTTTGGAGGTTTTACTTGGAGGGAAGTGGAGTTTGAGAATTGAAATTCTTGAAGGCCAATCCGCGAAGCAAATCTCTGTTGTTGTTTTGAAGGGGAAGATCTGATCCATTAATCTAAAAAGCACCAGAGCTGAGCCATTGATAAGAGGTCATAATCTTAGATTGCAAGATCAATGGTCACGCCAAATTATGGGGTCGGAAGGTACGCACGTTTTAAAATCTCAGGGGTGGGCGCAATTGGAACCGTGGTTTTTAGAAAGGGGTGCATGGCGATTCATGGTGAATTGTGGGGACAAAAGTGGTTTTCTTTTAGACCACCCTTGGTAGCACCCACAATCATGCAATTACGTAGGGTCATGGCCCTAGGTCACAATGAAGATGGAGCAATGGAGAGGAGTTTCGCCAAAGGCCGAAAGTGCATGTATTTGGTCACAGAATAAGATCTTCTTGGCCTCGAGGCATCACGATTGACTTGAAGAAGTCGTGGGCACCACCTGGAACATTCATGGGTGTCAGGCCTCATCCTGATCCTCATGAAGGTAGTTATTGAAAATGGGGGTGGTGGTTGAGACCTCGTCTCACCCCATAAATGGAATGCGTAGAGAGAAGAGTCGTGGGGGGTGATTGTCAATCAAAAGGTCCGTGGTGGATGGATTTTCTTGCAGAGCCCACACTAAGTCGGGCTTGCATCTGACGTAAGAAGTCCTACATAGTCTGACAAAGTAGGTGCCGACTAAAAACTTTGAATGCAATGATCTGATCACAGTCCTAGTGGTTGCAGTAGTTTTGAGTATAAGTAGTTAGTTTTGATATTTTCTTAAGGTGGAATGGTTGAGCTAGGCTCCCTGCTATTGTAATTTTTTTTTATCAAGAACACTGGTTCTCTGGTTATGTATTTGTTTTTGATACATCTTTGTTAATCTAAGTCAACTTTCTTACTCCATATTATTTGCCTATGATACTGAGAGAGTTCATGAATGACTGATTCACATGGATTGTTGTAATTGTATTATGATGAATGTTTGATTATAGTGTTGTTGTAATTTCTTTCAGTTTCTTTGAGATTTGAATTCAAGAGGATCTTTTGTTTAAGTTTTTTCTCCTTGGGCTGCTGGAAGACCTGGTGTCCATGGCAGACCTCTACACTATCCTCACCAAATTCTTCCCTATATTCACCCTTACTCCAACTTACTGACTGAAGTTGATTACAGACCTCAATTGCTTACGCATGCTAGTCCAGATTTCTGATTTAGAACGTGTTGGCCCTTGACCAAGTTTTGGGGAGATCCTTGCTCAAGTTGACCTATTTTGGAACTTCGACGGCCTGTCAAAGGTGGAGTGCAAGATGAAGCAGAGATCGTGGGATCTCGGCCCCTTTTTTGGGGATTTGGTAATATGTAATGTGTATGGGATGTCGACCCATGGGTTTACCCATGTTTAGGCTTATTTTGTAAAGTATAAATAGATGTATAATCAATGTAAGAAAGGGAATCTATGTGATGTAAGGTTGATAAGCTAAGTGCTAAGTGCAAGTATGGTTTATAGATGCTCTGTGCATACTGTGAGAACTTGTGGAGCTAAGTACAAGTGGTTGTAACAGAATCTGAAAGGCTTTGTGCTAGACCTAGCTCAGGGAAGGAGGATTAGGCAAGTTGCACACAGATCTCTTGTCCTATGCGGAGTAGGGTTTTTGTGGCTCTATGCATGTAGATGACTGATTGAATCTAATAACGAAGAAGAGTTGGTAGATGTAGCCCCAAGGTGGGGGTGAACCACGTAAATACTATGTTATTCTGCTCTGTGTGTTGTTCTAATGTATTTATGTGTTATTTTCTAAGTGTTTGATATAGATATATAGATAGATAGATAGATAGATCTGTTTGTTCTTTGTGCTTATGATGAATCTAGATGTTAGATATGATATAGGTGAATGTGCTTAGTGCTTGAATCTACTAGATTTGATCCAGTTATTTATGCTAAGTGCTTAAATACATTAGATCAAGGTGAATGCAGTGATGCTCTATTTTCTCTGTGGGGTAGATATTGGTTAAATAATAATGAAATGACGGTGCTAAGTGCTCTATTAAGTATTGTAATCATAGATCTGTGTCCCAGCTAAGGTTGCAGACACCTAAGTCTTGCAACCACCCCTGCCTCTACCTTGGGTGAGACTTCATTTGCTTCGCAGGTGTTGCCAAAAGGGCCAGTAGTTAGGGTTTTGTTGGTGCATTGTTGTAGAGTTGAACTCTGGGTCTGCCCCTGTGCCAACAAATGGTTATGTTTCCAGGACCGAAACTATGATTGTTAGGAACTGAGGAAGAGGAATCTTTGTGCAAAGATACGACCTGAAATTGTGAAAGCTCTGTGTGTAGATCTGTTTCTCTAGTGTGCAGTACTCTACTTAGTTTGACAATCTATGTGCTAAGGAAAAGAAGTCTGGTATGAAGAAAAGAGGTAATATTTGAAAGCTTTGTGCTCTGAGAAAGGAAAAAGTGAGAATTTTTTATTAAAAGAGGCAAGATCTATGCTCAAATAAAGGTAAGAATATTGAAAATTTCTAGATCTGAAAGCTTTGTGCTCTGTAGAAGTAAGATAAGTGGATATTTTTGTTTCGACGGTATGGATCTAAGTATGTTTGATAGATTTTATCCTAACTTGACAACTAGGGTATTAATAAATGAAAGAAGATTTGATATGAGTATATCTGATAAGAATAGTGAAAAATATGTTATACCTATGCATAGGAAGAATGTTTGGAATAATAAGTGTATGCAAGACCCTAGAAAGAAATGTTTGCAGGTTAGCTACCATGATCCTAGCGCGCAGTACAAGAAAGGTTGGGGATCATTTAAAAGAAAGAGAGGATTAACCCTATGTTACATTTGAAGAAAACCAGGACATCTTGCTAAGGAATACCCTGGGAGAATACCTAGTTGTCTTTGTTGTAAAGCTAGGAACCATGAAGTATTGGATTGCCCTAGAATAATTGTTAATCTTGAAGAAATGAACATGAGACAAGAAAACCCTAAGGCAGATCCAAAAACTAAGATTATGACATAATCCCAGAAAGAATTAGAGAAAGCATTGCTATAGATGAAAGAAACCCTGAATGACCATCGACATGTCAGATTGTCAGATATCTTCAAAGAAAAGGAATGCCTTGAAGCAAGAATAGGAGACTTCAACATTGACTGTGTTCTAGATGAGAAAAAACAGGTGAATATCATGACAGAGACAACTTGGGAAGCTATAGGGAGGCCTTCTATGATTCCTTCATTAGGAGGAATAGGACTATTCAAAGGAAAGTTGATATACCTATGTGGAAAGCTCACCTGGATACCCATGAATGCCAATGGAACTTCGACAGAGGAAGATTTTGAGATTATTGTATTTATTGAGAAGAGTGCCCCATTTACCATGCTATTAGGAAAACCTTGGATTGAAAGAGATCAGGCTAGAAGGCAAGAAGAAGAAGAAGTTTTAGAACAATAGAAGCAAGAGTTAAAAGAATTCATGACTAGAAGGATCACACACTTGATTGAAGAACATAAGAACAGATTGAAGCTATTTAGCACCATAGACCCGGATGTTGAAGTTGCAAGAACACTAGAAGACCCATAGAAGATTGAAGTACCTATTCCAGATAAAGAAGAAGGATCACCCTCGAATTTTAGGAAAGAATCTCAACAGCGCAAAGTAACTATGCCAAAAGAAGATATGAATCGGAATTGAAAAAGGCATACCAAGACGAAGCTCACTAGGAAGAAGGCTAGAAAGCTAAGTAAGAAGAGAGCTAAGATCGGAAAGTTGCAGAAGGTTCCAGAGGGAACCTCATAGAAGGAAAATTTGCAAAATTGGAGCTTCATCGGGATATCAGAATAGCGACACATGGCACTTTGCCATGACAAAGAAATATAGTCATTGGGGACATTATAACCATTAGACCAATGCTCTGAATGGGTAGAAAGACATTTATGGATAGACACCTTTCCATCCAACCATTGGGACCGCACCATAATGGACAGAATAGAGTTAATGAAGGCTTCATACCCATTGCAAGCGACCCGTTATTGAGTTACCTATTTATCCCGTCGCGCCATGCACTGGGAACACTTTTTCCAATAGTGAATTTGAGCTCGTAGGCTTGTTGATTTTACACAGTGTTCATTGTGTTATTTCCCTCTATCCTATTGTAGTGTCTCATCTACCCTCCAAACCCGAAGATTTCCAACCCCGAGTGTGTATGTCGGACGAGTTGAGCGTTGCCGAGAAAGTTGTTGAAGAAGTTTTGATAGAAATCATGACTGAAAGAGTCATGTCGATGTCTACAGGTGTACAAGAATCATCGACGAGAGGACTGCCAGCCTCTCCATACACTACTTGTGGAGCCGGACCATCCCGCCCATCAGATGAAAAGCGAACCAAGCATAGGGATGATCTAGCGACTGCCAAATTGATCCCGAGTATATTACTCGCCTATATTCCACCTCTGAGCAGTGTAGTAAATCAATATAGTGTTCCCAAAGATTTCGAATACACCTTGGTTACGACGTACCTCCCAAAGGGGATATGCGTAGTTCAAGCAGACCAAGATAAGATTGCATCGTTGAATTTTAGAGACTTCAACCTCGGAGATTGAAAAGTCTATAACATGCTCGCCCCACATAAGTACCTGACCAGAACTAAGGGGAATAATTCGAAGATAATCCACCAGTTATGGACTATGAACCTCGTGCAGTCCACCCTACCGAACATCATGAATATTCCCCACTTCGGAAGACACCAAGAGGTGAATGCATGTTTCAAGTTGTTGTTGTCTGGTTACCATGGCAGTTATTTGTGGCTAAATCATCATATAATGGTTGATCCAACATTGATCAATCAGATCATGGGCTTGAGTATGAAAGGCCTTGATCCACATGAGTTTTACCCTGAAAAATCCATGGATCGCGCTCTAGCACAAAAGATCAAGGACACTTATGGCAATGTCGAGAAGGGCACGTGAGGCTACAAGGTAGCTTCTATCCAGAGTGGCGCAGTATGCCTCGCCTATCAATTGATTGCAGGGAAGTTAGTAAGAAAGAACCAACCTACCCAAGTCACTGGTCTTGTAGTCGACATCGCATGGAAGTGCGCAAAAGGCCTTTAGATGAACTAGGTGAAGTACATAGTGAACTAGTTGGAACTCGACTACAGAGAAGCATGGGATCAAGGATATGAATTTCATTTCAGCTAGCTCTTGATCCTTATAGCTTTTATTGCCTGGGAGATGTCGAAAGGTACGACCTTTCTGGACATCAATCCTTTTGAGCCGTTGGCCATGAAGTTCAGTACACTGTGGTATTCAAGCGACATGAATAAACAGTGGTAGTCAAATGTTGTTTTTCATACCTACTACAATTAGCTAAAGATATCCATCCAGTCCGAGCCTCGCATGACTCCAAACACTCTACACCAGTCCCAGCCTCTAATGAAGTTCAACACAGATTAACATTGTATTTACATCACAACGTGTGCCGACGAACGCAACCAATAGCTTCAATCCTACTACAAGCTGATGGAGGAGGACTTGGAGGATATCACAAAGTTTCCTACTACTACAAGCCTGTTGGACCTTCACCAAGTTTTGGGGAGATCCTTTGTCAAGTTGACCTATTTTGGGACGTTGACAACCTATCAAATATGGAGTGCAATATGAAGCAGAGATCATGGGATCTTGGCCCCTTTTTGGGTCCTTTTTTGGGGGATTTGGGAATATGTAATGGGCATGGGATGTTGGCCCATGGGTTTACCCATGTTTAGGCTTATTTTGTAAAGTATAAGTAGATGTCTAAGCAATGTAAGAAAGGGAATCTATGTGATGTAAGGTCGATAAGCTAAGTGATAAGTTCAAGTATGGTTTGTAGATGCTCTGTGCATACTATGAGAACTTGTGGAGCTAAGTGCAAGTGGTTGTAATAGACTGTGAAAGGCTTTGTGATAGACCTAGCTTGGGGAAGGAGGATCTGGCGAGGTGCGCAAAGATCTCATGTCCTATGCGGAGTAGGGTTTTTGTGGCTCTGTGCATGTAGATGACTAATCAAAGCTAATACAGAAGAAGAGTTAGTGGATGTAGCCCTAGGGTGGGGGTGAACCATGTAAATACTGTGTTATTCTGCTCTATGCGATGTTCTGATGTATTTATCTGTTATTTGCTAAGTGCTTGATATAGATAGATAGATAGATATGTTTGTGCTTTGTGTTTATGATGAATCTGGATGTTAGATATGATATAGGTGAATGTGCTTAGTGCTTGAATCTGCTAGATCTGATCCATTTTTTATGCTAAGTGCTTAAATACATTAGATCAGGGTGAATGTTACGATGCTCTGTTTTCTCTGCGGAGTAGATATTGGTTAAATAATAACAAACTAACGGTGATAAGTGCTCTATTAAGTATTGTAATCACAGATTTGTGTCCCAGCTAAATTTGTAGACACCTGAGTCCTGCAACCACCCATGCCTCTACCTCGGGTGAGGCTTCATCTACTTCATAGGTGTTGCCAAAAGGGCCGGTAGTTAGGGTTTTTTTGGTGCGATGTTGTAGCGTTGAACCCTGGGTCTTCCCCTGTGCCAACAGAACATTATTATCATTGATTCCTCTCCATTTGATCACCTAAAACTCATTTACATTTACTATATAAACCGATGGGTACTGGTCTTACCTTCTATGAAATCTGAGGGTGACTTCTAGTGCTAACATTTATGGAATTGTTGTCGGGGAACGAATTGAAGACATTTCCCTGGGATAGAATGACAAAGAGTGTTTGATTCTGAAGGTGCATTGGATATCAGGACCATTGAAGATTGTATTCTTCACCTGACGACTCCACAATCAAAGACTCCACTAGGGAGGACCCTGTTGACAGAAAGATGACCATACCGAAGGGGAAGACCAGCTATCAGTTTATGAGCTTTCTTCATGAAATATTTTTTTTCTTTATCAACTCATTTCTCTCTTTCCCTTTACATATAAAAAGGATTATATTATGCTTTGTCTATTCAGATGATAATAAGCCTTCCTTTATTTATCCATCCTTGGATGATCTGGATTATTTTCAACACAAAATGAGAGCGGAGATATAATAAAGAAATGCACAGAGATATCTCAGATATTCAATAATATAATAGAAATGTATTAGAGATGCAACCATAAACATAGATATACAGTAATACACAATTTCTATTAATGAAAGAAATGTACAGAGACTGTAAAAATACAGAGTGAAAGACTCGCTAGAATGGTGGCATCTTATCTCTGAGAAGATATGTGGTGGCTACTCACATTCGCAAGAAGATGATTACAATGAGGCTCTGAAGGCATTTTTATAATAAAAAAGAATGAAAAAAACCCTAGACATCCAAAAACTTAACCCTAGGAGATGAAGCGCCAAAAGTCATGTGGGCCCCGTTTGGGTAAGTTAGTACATCAACTTCTCGGGGTCGTAACTTTTTCATACAATCTCCGCTTTAGGCACATGATAGCCCATTGGAAAGGTATCGTAGAGGAGATTCATTTTGGGGGCTCAATCATGCCTTGGATATCATTGACAATCTCGATCCCTAAAAACATTCATTTAGGCCCTCAAAATGGCCCCAGAAGTTAAAGCTACTAAAAATAGTAAATTGCCAGAAAATTGTTTTGAGCCAGTTGGAAAAGGTGGGTGGTCACCGATATCCACCTGGATCAATCCTCCCTCATTAGGAAGAAATGGTCTCCATCGTGTTGAGTTTTTGGGGGAAAGGGAAAAGCGTTTGTTGAATCTGCATTGTAGTGAGTTGCTTGCCTTGCTGGAGACGTCGCGTTGTTCGGTTTGTGGAAGGCTATCACGAGCATGTGGTTGGAAGGGTTGGACATTTTTAAATAGTCTGGATACATGAGATTATTTTGTGTAGAAGGAATCTTTACACTTTGCTACAATCTTGTCAACCTGCTTTTGTTGGATAGAAGGTGCTTGGGCCGAGACTGTAGTGGTTGCAGTATCCTTTTGTTCACCTTTTGAACAGATTGTGAAGAAGATGAATTTTTTAGTATGAGATACTACCTTGCGATCTTTTTAGGTGGAACAGTAGTCGGAATTACCTCTGGTATTCTGAAGAGATGAACCCCCAAAGAAAAAATGACACTACGGGGTCGAGAATCATAAACAACATGGCGCTTCCACATATATGGTTGGTCCAAGAGAACATCACAGAAATCTAGTGGAGAAAAATCACATAATACCTCATCCTTGAAGGGTTGAATGTCATATGACAATCGATATTGTTGGTTGACACGAATATCTCATTCTTGGCGAAGCCACCCGATGTTGTATGGTTGCGGGTGTGGTGTTGTCGACAATCCCAACTGTTTGATGACCTCTATTGAGATGAGATTCTTCTGGATTCCGCTATCAACAATAAAATGCAGTGGGGTCCCCTTGACCCACATATGTGAATGAAAAAGGCGTTCCCCTTCTTCAAGATCTATTAGTTCTTCTAGTTGAATTGGTGTGGTTGCGACAATAGTAGTGGAGTCTGCGTCAATGATATGTCTTTTACCAGTATTTTCATAATCAGATTCAGACTCAGGGTTCGGCTCCTTGTCTTTGATCTCAGCCACCAATGACTATTTTGAGTGAAATTCATCGGTGTTGTGCCAGGGGATTTTGTGGAAATCGCACCATTTTTCAGTGTCCTTCTTTGTCTTCCCATGACCCTTCTTTTCCTATGGCTTGCACTAGTTTTTAGGAGGCTATTTGTTAGGGTCGTCTTTGTCATACTTTGGTTATTGCGGATTTGCAGACCCGAACTCCCATTTGTTCTGGTGCTTAAATTTCTGCTTGATTTTAACAACATATTGATAAGCAGCACCAAGTGATGAGATGTCTAGAAAATCTATTTCAGTTTGGATGTATCTGTGTAGAGCCCCACGATATTTCAAAATCAAATGTCATTCGAAGTATTTGATACCCAGCTTGGTGTGCAATGTATGGAAGGTATTGGTGAATTATGAAACTGCTTGTCCCCTCTCTTTCCATAGTGTGGTCCATCTTATGTACTGGTCCTCATAGTTGCCAACAGGGTAATACTATTCCTTTATCGCGTCCACAAAAAAATCCGAAGTCGGCTCGGCCCCATATATTCCAGACTCCTCTATGGAACTTTTCTCCCAGTAAGTTTCCCAACAATGTTTGACATGGGGGAGATATTTAAGGAGTGTGAAGGTGATATTTTCTCTGTCGGAAAAATTATGAATAGAGAAATAACTATCTAGCAGATTTAACCATTTGTCTAGGGCATCCGCATCTATCTGACCTTCAAATATGGGAATATCAAAATTAACCTGTAACTTGAAAGGAGAGGTGCTTCCAAAGTGGTTGTTTGATGAAGATGCACATGTTTCTATCGGCAGGCGTTGAAGGATGTGGGAAAAATTCTCCATCATTTCGTCCCTCTGTTGTGTGAGAGCTTTCTCAAGAAACAGATTTATAGGATCGTCTGCTCTATCATTTTTATTTTCTTCCGCCATTGATGGTTTCTTGGGAATGAGAGATCCATTTTCCTCAAGAGAGACAAGATCGAGACCCAAATTTCTATACTCGGACCTCATCAGGACATGCACTGAAAAAATGATCAAGAACAACCTGCTCTAATACCACTGATCCGGATTATTTTCGGCACGAAATGAGAGCGGAGATATAATAAATAAATGCACAGAGATATCGCATATATTCAATAATATAAAAAAAATGTATCATATATGCAACCATAAACATAGATAGACATTAATACACGATTTCTATTAATGAAAGAAATGTACAGAGACTGTAAAAATACARAGTGAAAGACTCACTAGAATGGTGGAAACTTATCTCTGAGAARAGATGTGACGGCTACTCGCATTTGCAAGAAGATGATTACAATGAGGCTCTGAAGGTATTTTTACAATAAACATGAATGCCAAAAACCCTAGACATCCAAAAACCTAACTCTAGGAGATGAAGCACCAAAATTCATGTGGGCCCYGTTTGGGTAAGTTAGTACATCAACTTCCCGGGGTCGTAACTTTTGCATACGATCTCCGTTTTAGATGCATGATAGCCCGTTGGAAAGGTATAGTTGAGGAGATTCATTTTGGGGTATCAATAATTCCTTTGGACATCAATGAGAATATTGATCTCAAAAAACCTTCATTTAGGCCCTCAAAATGGCCCTAGAAGTTAAAACTGCTAAAAGTAGTAAATTGCCAAAATTGCCAGAAAATTGTTTTGAGCCAGTTGGAAAAGGTGGGTGGCCACCAATATCCACATGGATCATTGGAAGAAGAATACATGCCCTCTTCTTGTGTTGTATATGTTGATCTTGTGTCTTCACCTCAGCCTATCCATAAAAGTGAGATTTGTATTGGATTTCCTCGTGAAATTGATCACCCTTGTAGCCTTAAGGGAGTTGAAAATGATTCAAAACCTTCTCAGATCTCATTGACTTATGTTATTACTATCGAGACTCTCCATATTCTTGTTAAACCTCATATTCAGCCCACCAGTTTTCAAGCTAAAATTAGAGACAAGATGTTTAAACCTTTAAGGATGCTACTTGACCTTCATCCTTGTCCTCTTTATTCCTTTGAGTATATTCCTCAATTTTCTGGGGAGGATCATGTTATAGTTGAGAGGCTCTTGGAGGTATTTGAGAAATTTGTTGATCAGTTTGAGATTGTTCATGAGGATGTTACCATGAGGTTGTTCTCACATTCCCTATCTAGAGATGTTGCTATGTGGTTTAGATGTTTGTAAGTCGGTTCTATTGGCTCCTGGACCGAGCTATGCCATGCATTTTTAAAGTGTTGGGGTGAGAAAAAGTCCCTTGATTAATACTGGTTTGAGTTTAATGCCTTGAAGAGAGGGGAAGAGGAATCCTTGGTTGTCTTCAACAAGAGGTTTTACAGTGTTTATCATAGTATGCCTATGGATATCAGACCCATAGAGACTGTTTCCATGGTGTACTATGTCATGGCTCAGCATCTAGACCTGGTCCTTCTCCTGAGAGAGAGGAAATATTCATCGTTAAGATACCTATTTTAATATGTTGAAGAAGTCAAAGATAACATTAAGGCTAGCAAGGGGGTTCATATGCAAGCATATCTTGAAAAATTACATGTGCCTAAGGAAGAAGATTGTC
Organism: Picea engelmannii; assembly: GCA_009831015.1. NCBI lineage: Eukaryota > Viridiplantae > Streptophyta > Pinopsida > Pinales > Pinaceae > Picea > Picea engelmannii. The sequence continues at coordinate 477,355 of ML792140.1, read as the reverse complement.
AGCATGTTTGAGATTCTGAGCAAGAAGATAGTGATTATGAATCATAGATGGAACAATGACAAGGAAAAGAAACTACAACTTTTGATGATCGAGAGTTGTTTTTGAAGGAGTAGGGAGGTTTTTTATTTGCAAGCAAAGAGGCATTTACAGAGGAGCATCCTGGTCTTCCAAAGAAACCAAGATTTTTTCACATGATTCATGATCCTATGGCTATATACATGGAATCATATGTTTCATATTTTGAGGATTTCCAAGAGCATACCACGGAGCCTTTTCCTTTATACATTGAGGAAAAACAATGTGTGGAAATCCTCCATTTTGTGCCTACAGAAGACAAAGAGCAGAGCTTTCCCATGGTTCTTGTTTATGATAATTATGATTTTGATCCTTGGGAGAGTCATGAAGAATAAGAGGGAGAACCAAATGTGCAGTTCATATCCTTCCCAGAGCCTACAAATGAGCAACCATCACCTGGGATTAGTCAGCCTGCATTAGTTGTTCGCTCACCCATGCTTGCTAGAGACATTCAACCATGTGTGAGAAACTATAAGACAGAGCATGTTTTTTGTCATCAACCCAGTGGATTTTTTCATTTTCTCTATGAACCTATAAGGGAGTACATGGAGTTTCATTTCCTTCATGTCCTGGAGCCACTCATCTTTATCACGACTTCATAACTGGGAGGAGAGCTAAAAATCGTAATCATTTGGTTGTCATGGTTGCATTGTTTTTATTTTATCAATGACAAAGTAAACAAGTTTGCAGCGAGGGAGTTGTCTGAATGGCTATGGTGGAAGTTTTCTTTCACCTAGCGCTTTGTAAAAATAAATTAGTCTAGGAATGTACATAAATAAGCTCCTCCTGGAGCCCATGTATTTTTCTTTCATTTTTAGGATAGTGTGCTTGTCGGCCTTTAATCTGAGCAGGATATTTTTTTAGCATGACTCCATAGCCCAATGCAGAAGGTGACTGGAACTACTTGTTCTTGGCATCTCACAGGGAGCATCCCATCCCTTATGGAGCCAAATGTTATCACATATAGTTTTCAAGGGCATCAGGTCATCCAAGTTCATGTTCTGCACAGGAAGCGTCTGAGCACAACATGCAGAGAAGCACATTTCAGGCTTAAAATACAAACAGGCGGGCTTAGTTTTGCGACGGTGGACATCCCCTATGAGGATCAAATTAGCGGCCCCCGGGTATTCAGAGTTTCAGAATCGCACAAATTATAGCACCATGAAAAGAGCCAAAGTCCTGAAGGCCCAAAGTCTCGAAGTAGATCTCGTCCATTTGAATCCAGGCTGTCGCTCGTCATAAAATCTGTCACTCCGGGAATTTTACTTCAGGAGTTTTGAAATGAGAAAAGCATCGACGTCCCGAAGTTCCAAAGAACATGATGCACTCTCATCAGGAATGATGTGTGGAACTCTTTCTAGGTCATTCTTCCATGGCCATGTCACCTTCTTTATCATGACACATCAGCAGGCGTGTCATCATATGAAGTCATCTGGACCACCCATCAACGAGGATATGTGGTTGAAATATGTGAGATCTAGATAAAGGCCTGAAGTAATCCTCAGTCGTTTGATTCATGAGGACATGAGTCAGTATATCGCCAGCTCCGAGTAAAGGACTTTGGGAGCCCAGGTTTGAGATTTTATTTTTTCGAAGTCTAGAGAACTGAAAAGCGTCTCAGTCATCAATCTCAGGGAGCCACGTGTTGTCAGATTCTCAGCTCTAGAGGTTTTACTTGGAGGGAAGTGGAGTTTGAGAATTGAAATTCCCGAAGGCCGATACGTGAAGCAAATCTCGATCATTGTTTTGAAGGGAAAGATCTGATCCGTCAATCTAAAAAGTGTCAGAGCTGAGTCATTGATCAGAGGACCTAATATTAGATCAAAATATCAGCGTTCACGCAAAATTGTAGGGTTGGAAGGTGCACACGTTTTAAAATCTCAGGGGCAGGCCACAATCGGAACCATGGCTTTTAGATAGGGACACGTGGTATTTCATGGTGAATTGTGGGGAAAAAAGAGGTTTTCTTTCCGACCACCCTTGGTAGCACCCGCAATCATGAAATTTTGTAGGGTCATGGGCCTAGGTCACATTGAATATGGATCGATGGAGAGGATCTATGCCAAATGTCGAAAGCACCCATATTTGGTCACAGAAGAAGATCTGCTTGGCCTCAAGGCATCAGGATCTACTCAAAGAAGTCATGGGCACCACCTGGAACATTCATGGGTGTCAGGCCTCGTCCTGATACCGATGAAGGTAGTTATTGAAAATGGGGGTAGTGGTTGAGACCTCATCTCACCCCATAAATGGAATGCGTAGAGAGAAGGGTTGTGGGGGTTGATTATCAATCCAAAGCTCCCTGGTGGATATATTTTCTTGTAGAGCCCACACTGAGTCGGGCTTGTGTCTGACATAAGAAGTCCTGTATAGTTTGACAGATCAGGCGCCAACTAAAAACTTTGAATGCAATGGTTCGATCACACTCCTGGTGGTTGCAGTAGTTCTGAGTATAAGTAGTTAGTTCTGATATTTTATTAAGGTGGAATGGTTGAGCTAGGCTCCCTGTTATTGTAATTCTTTTTTTATGAAGAACATTGGTTCTCGGGTTGTGTATTTGTTTTTGATACATCTTGGTTAATCTAATTCAGCTTTCTTACTTCGTTTTATTTGCCTCTGATACTAAGAGAGTTCATGAATGACTGATTCACATGGATTGTTGTAAGTTTATTATGATGAATGTTTGATTATAGTGTTGTTATAATTTCTTTTAGTTTCTTTGAGATTTGAATTCAAGAGGATCTTGTGTTTAAGTTTTTCCTCATTAGGCTGTTGGAAGACCTGATGTCCACGAAAGACCTCTACACTCTCCTCACCAAAGTCTTCCCTCTATTCACCCTTACTCCAACTTACTAACTGAAGTTGATTCTAGACCTCAATTGCTTATGCATGCTAGTCCATATTTCTGAGTTAGAACATTATTATCATTGAGTCCTCTTCATTTGATCACCGAAAACTCATTTACATTTACTGTATAAACTGATGGGTAATGGAATTACCTTCTATGCAATATGAGGGTGACTTCTAGTGCTAACACATATCACTCTAGACCGCCACTATGGTGCACTATCTTCTCCTCCAGTGCGCATTGGTTGAGTTATACAGAGTATTTCATGTGTAAATTATCATTCATTCATTTGGTTAATGAGAATTCTTCCAATCTTTCTCTCCTGCTTCTCTTTTCTTCTATTTTCTCTGCAATTGTGTATGTCAATTCCCATCTAGATATATTATGTGTAGGTTCAACACATTTACATGGTATCAGAGCCGATGGAATACTAGGGAAAAGCCACACCAAACTATTTTTGCAAGTACCAAAGATTGAAGACAACAGAAAAATGGAATTCCAAAAGGAATTCATTCTTACACCTTACAACTTATTTGCATGGAAGGAGAAGATGATCATGTATCATCAAATTAGGGTATTGTACATGTTAAACGTGAACACAAAGACAGAACCAACATCATCCATAGAAAAATCCAAGTATCTAAATCAAATGGATGAATCATTCGGAACTATGTGTAGTCTCATTTCTCTTGATCTCCTTTTTCACATATCTTCCTGTAAAACCCCCAATGAAGCCTGGACCACCATGGAAGGGATATTTGGAAAATAGGATGAGATGAGGGGACACATTATTGAGGTGGAATTGATCACATTAGACCCAAAAATATTCGACAATATCCAAGATTTATTTACAAAATATAGCGATTTACTATTGCAACTCAAGGCTTGCAGGGTTGATAAATCTAAGGAGGAGAAACAAATGGTTCTCACAATTCTCTCCAAACTTGGTCCTGAATTCTTAGTGTTTGTATCCACATTCCATTCAGTTAGATTCATCTTTGGAGCCACTTGAAATATGCCTTCTCTTGAGGAATTTATTGAATCTCTGACACAAGAGCAGACTAAGCTCATCAACATAGGAAAAATCAAAGGCCCAAAGGTGCATGAACTCACTGTGCAATATGGAAGCTATCATCAACATCAACGATATAAATATAAAGAAAAAAGGAAAGCTCATGCAAATCCGAAGAAGGAATGGTACTCAAAACCCTTCAACGATGATTCTGGATCCAAAGGTGGAAAGGGAAGAAAAGGAGAGAAATGCACATACTTCCAAAAAAGATTCCATCTAGAATCTGCATGATGCAGAAACAGATAGATCTAATGAATCAAATACTTCATCAAAACAACCTTGGATATCACATCCCTGAGGGTGCCAAGAAGAAGAAGACAGAAGATTATAATTCCAAGAAAGGCAATTCTAGCCATGCTTTGATATCCATCAAATCCTCTCATGATGCTTGGATCATAGAGTCAAGAGAATCACATCACATGGCTGCCACAAAAGAATTTTATTCTTCATTGGATTCATGCAAAGGTCCTCATTTTCTGATAGGGGAAAACTCTCTAGTCATGGTCACCATCAAAGGAAGGATTGAACTCACCAAAGGAATCTTCGAGAATGTGTTGTGTGTTCCCAAACTTTATGTCAATATTCTCTCTTTGTATTAGATGACAAATTTCTGCACCGAAAAGAAATTCATATTCACACCTAATGCAGTGGACACCTGTGACATGCAAACCAATTCCAGGGTTTCTACCAGTGAGGTAAATAATCAATCTAGGATTTACACATTTTATGAATTTATTGAACCAGATTTTTCTTTACTACTTACCCATGCTAATGAAAGCAGTAGGATATGGTACAGAAGGTTTGGGCATTTAAATTTCAGATATATGTAACAAATTAGCAAGCAAGGATTGGTTGATGGTATACCAGACATCCATTTCTCCAAAGGTATTTGTGAGGGATGTGTTCTTGGAAAACACCCTCAGGAAAAATTCGACAAAGGAAAGATGCAGAGGGATTCCTCTCCTTTATATATGATCTATAGTGACCTCATGGACCCTTTTCTGCATCCATCAATCAGCAAAGCAAGATACAAGTTCATTTTTTTAATGATTTCTCGCACTTCACATGGATTTTCTTTCTCAAGAAAAAATTAGAGGTCTTTCAACACCTCAAAGATTTCAAAGCCCTGGTTGAGACACATCCAGGAAAGAAAATCAAAATCCTGTAAACTGGTAACTGTTGGACTACTGAGAGGGGGGGGGTGTGAATCAGTAATAGAGCAATTTAGTCCCTTTTAACCATATAATCCAAGTGCTATATCAATGAAGCATTATTATCCAATAACTGCAGAGTAAATAAGCAATGAAAAAATCAACAATCATACACATACACAGTACACCAATGTTTTACGTGGAAACCCAAATCGGGAGAAAACCACAGAATGTTTTTCTTATATGTCTTGAAGAATTACATTCATTGGAAGCACCAACTTCCTTTGTTTTCCAGCTGCAACTGGAAGGAGGCTCCAACCCCCTATTTCTCAGGATACAACCTGAGGGAAGCTCCAACTCCCCAATTCTCTACCTACAACCAAAAGGAGGCTACAACCCCCTATGTTCTTTGGATACAACCGGAAGGTGGCTACAACCACTTGTCCTTGCCCTATCCTGCCACCCTGAAGTAGAAGTAGAATGATGGAACCACTGTCACACTATCATTGTGAGATATACCACTGTAAACCTGTACCAATAAGTCTGAACCATGCATCAACCTGTAATCAACCTGTACCATAAACAAGTGCATCAACCATGCACCAACCTGTAATCAACTTGTACCATAAACAAGTGCATCAACCATGCACCAACCTGTAATCAACCTGTACCTTAAACAAGTGCATCAACCATGCACCAACCTATACCATAAACAAGTGCATACCAATCATGTACCAAGTATGTTCCAATCATGTTTCAACTACTCATAAAATATGAATCATCAATATTTACCAACATCATCAACTATACACTTCATGTATGTGTCAACTCATCAACTACTTGTCTCAACCATGTACTCAACATGTGCCACAACCAAAAGCCCTCATCAATTTTATCAT
>ML792140.1:418957-443456 GCA_009831015.1 Picea engelmannii | reverse complement strand
GAATCATCAATATTTACCAACATCATCAACTATACACTTCATGTATGTGTCAACTCATCAACTACTTGTCTCAACCATGTACTCAACATGTGCCACAACCAAAATCCCTCATCAATTTTATCATCCAAATATGATTTGTAACTCTGTAATAGACCTGGTGTATATGATCACATTCCTGTAAACCTTCCTTAACTTTGAAAACAAGATACTAGCATTTTCATCAAACTTTTCTTTAGTCTCACATGCCTAGTTTTGGATTAGTCAACAACCCTAACTTGAAGTAATCATAACTTTGAACCTGTAATGTATAAATATCTGAAACAAATAAACAATGTTCCTCAGTGTGTTTTATACAATTCCTCCAAGTGGCACTACTTGGAACCTCTCAGAAAAGGAGTTATAGCAAAAATGACAAACCTTGTTGAATTCTAGCTTATTCTAGAGAGAGACCTTGTAGAGCATGCCCCGCACAAAATATTTGATGAAATTATTTGAAAATATTACATAGAATACTACATGCAGTACCCTAACCAACATATTTGGTATCACTAAATTTGGATCTGTTATGAATAATTTATGACATTTTTACCCGAAACACCTGATTTTGACTAGTTTCGGGACTGGCCACAAACCCTATTTTCCACAGAGTGTAACTCCCAAAATACAATGACCCAAAAGATTAATTTTTAACCATAGATACTTGGATATGTTTTCTCACTTTCATAGCAATTTTAGGATCTGAATCATTATATAAAAAACGTTATAGCGAAAATGGTGAGATGACCTGAAAATAACATACCTTAGAAAGAACCATCAAAAGAATTTATCCTTCCTTGCATTTCAGCCTTCTTTTCTTCACTTTCCTCAGAATTTCGGCTTAGATATCATTTTTAAACCTCAGACACCTATATATATTCAATATTCTCAAGTGATATTCAAATGAGAGAGCCTTGCCTCTTATTTATACTCTCCAAGTAGCTTCCTTAAAAACATCTTCTAGGTCACTTGGCCCCACTTTCCTTATTTTAGGGTTGGGTCCACTTCTAATTTCTCCATTAAAATTATTATTGAAATAATTTATTTTGTATTCACTTTGAATTATAATACACTCATCACTTCACTTTATTATTTACCTTTTAAAAACAATTAAACCACTTTGATTACTTTGACCTTTTGGGTTTTCTAGATGACATATGAGGGTCCTCCAACTTCGTAAGGCCATAACTCTCAAACCGTGAGGAGTTATGTGATGTTCTACATACCACTAAAATGACATGACAAGAACTATCCATCTAGGATATTTTCCCTGACAAATTCACTTTCCTTCATCTCATTATTCCACAATTAAGCATGGGTTCTCTTACTCCACAAAGCGTCTTCCCGTGAGGGATTTCACCATAAGGGGACCACTTTGGAGTTCATCCATATTTACTTCTTATCAACCATGAAAAAACAATAATGAGTCATATTTACATCAAACACTATTGGGTCCATTACCCAAACCTTTGTGCTATGGGTCTTTCTTCAAGGGTTGACATCAATGATAACCAACCTTAATCAGCAGTAACGGGGGAGAGTATGTCAACCATGAGATCTAGAATCTTTGTCATGAGTCATGGATTCAGTTGAAGCACACAGTTCCCTATACTCCGCAGAAAAATAGAGCTGTTGAGTGGAAAAACAGATCTATAAAAGATATGGCATCTTGCATGCTACATGCAAAGTCACTTCCACAGAGATTATGGGTCGAAGCACTTAATTGTGCAACTTACATCCAAAACATATCTCCCCATAGATCTGTCAAGGATAAGACCCCCTACGAGGCTTGGAATGGACTAAAACCATAAGTGACCCACGTTCATATTTTTGGTTCACGTGCATGGGCATAGATTCCCTTTGAAAAGAGGAAGGCACTTGATCCATAAAGCATAGAGTGTATCTTTGTTGGATACCCCGGTGGTGTGAAGGGATACACACTTATTTATCTTTCCTCAAAACGTCTCATCATTGAGTGAAGTGTCCAATTCGACGAAAGTGTCTCGCATGGACCTCAGTAGCTGCATGCAAATACCTTTGTTCTTCCACCTGTTCGAGACGATGAGCATGCACATGTCGACTCTTATTCAAATGAGAGTTATGATTCATAGGATTCAGATGATCCAGATATAGAGTTAGTATAGTTAGATGCAGAGTCAGTGCATCCAGATGTAGATGCAGAGCCAGAGAAGAGGCCCAAGTGGGCCCAGACTACTCTTCAGGATGTAGGGGATCTTATTGGTTATCCAGTTGATACTAGGAGGACTCAATCTGATTTCAAGGAGCCTCCTCTTGCACTCACTGCCACTAAACCATTTCCACCCAGACATCATTTCTTGGTTCAATTTTTAGATCCAAATTCTTATGGTGAGGCTATTGGAAATCCATTTTGGGAATCTTCCATGCACGAGGAGCACAACTCCCTCCTCGAGAACCAGAGTTGGGATCTAGTTCCCCTTCCTTCTGGAAGGAAACTTTTCAGGTGCAGATGGGTCTAAAGGACCAAAAGTGCAACGGATGGACAGATTAACAGATACAAATCCAGGCTAGTCTCCAAATGTTTTCAATAGGTGCATGGCATTGACTATTGTTGGCACCAGGCCGAAGTGGAAAGAAGGATCATCATGGGAAATAAAGCATGCAAAAACTAAAGTAACAGCTGGAGGAAGAATAGCACGCGCGCATGAAAGAAAGCATGCACAAGGAAAGCGAAAGTTGGAGGAAGAACAGCACACGCGCGTGGGAGGAAGACCTAACGTCGATAGGGTTAGGGGTTTTGTAATACATTGTAAATGGTTGAATATCCTGATATATATAAATATAGATACGCATGTATCATATAGAAGTAGGTTCTCTTTTGTGTTAGTTCGGCTTTTGTAATATTCCATCATAGTATGTATGAGTTGATGTGTTATGTAATATTGTTATGAACCATTTTTGTAAGTTGTTGAGCTAAGAACAGAGGAGAGAAGGAAGATCTGAGGATTATATCGCAGGTTGTGGAGCCTGGTGTGATCTAGTTCGACTCATACAAATATTACCAGTCTGAGGAGAACTATAAACACACGAGGTTGGAGATGCAGAACTACCATAATAAAAGAGCCTAGAGCCAAATCTTTGTGGACGTAGCCCAAGAGGGGGTGAACCACGGTAATATATGTATAATGTGATGAATGCATGTATATCTTTGTTTTCTTTCAGTAGTTACTTATTATGCTTAACAAATGAGTTAATACATTATATGGAATATGATTGTGTTGTTCGGGAAATAAACTGTGAAAGATAAATGTGCACCCGTGAGTAATAGTGGATTGCAATCACCATTCATAGTATATGGCTCTGAATAATAAACCACTATCTCATACTCAATCCTAGGTTGTAAACACCTGAGTCTTGCAGTCACCCATTTAAATCTATCTTAGGTGAGACTACGCAGTGCACTCTCTATACTGTGTTGCCTTCTGGTTTACCAGGAGGGTCGATAGTTTTAGAGGCTTTATTGGAAACCTGAAAGACATGAACCTGTTTATGGGTCTTAAATCCCTTACTTCAACAGTAGGAACCAAACCCGCCACCGAGGCCCAATTAGACTCTGCAACATTTGAATATGTAATGGTTATCTAGATATTGTGATACGACCAATTTATTGATGTGCTTTGTGTTTTCTTGTGAAGGCTCTTCCTCTAGTTAGGACTATTCTCTTCTGTATTTTCTCTTGGGTGGGACTGGTAGGAGAAATGCAATCCAGAATAAACCAACTTGACAAAAAACAAGATTAAGTTTTAACTATTGGGGAAGAGGCTGAGCTTGGGATAACCCGTTTCTCAAACATGCAGACAATGATTCTATACCATGGGCCTAGTACTAATACATCAACCATTTGACCATCCAATTACTGTTTGAGAAACTAGTTATCAAAAAAAAAAAAAAAACACATATGTAATAAGATAATGGCAAGCAAAATAATTCATCTACCATAACTATTCATCACATAATAACACAACGATTTTATCTTCATCATTAAAGAAAAGAACATCAAAACATTGCACCAGATAACCTGACAACATAATTAATTTCCCTTACTCATTATTGCATCATTCATCAAACAGGATAGGAATTAGTTCTTCTCCAATTCCAATCAAATGCATCTAATGAAAATAGTTTGTCTTTGGTCCAAAAGGACTTCTCAATACATAGCAGCTTCAAAATAATTCTTAACAACCAAAAAGAAAGAGTTCTTACAACAACCATCGACCCTTAACTAATTGGTCAATGTATTTATTTATGATATAAAGTTTAACTGAAATTAACGACTAAGTGCAGTTTAAGAAAAGAAAAAATTGCCACATGGAGTTATCTTCTAACAGTTCCTTTAACAGTCAACCCGAGATATTTCTTGGAAAGGGTGACTTCTCTCATATTCAGACTAGCTGATAAATAGTTCTTCAGAATTTTGGGCCCATGGAAACCTATGGTGCTCCATCGGAGCCGCATATATTCCCCTGATGTCTACTGCATGCACTCGGTACTTTACTAGACTAGATTTCAACTGTTGTAGCATGGTTTGGGCCCTGATCGGAGGTTCTGCAAATCATTTCACTGGCCCTGGCCTCGCATCAGTCATCTTTGTGATCTCTTCGGTCCATAGCGAGGCTTGTTTGGCATGCAACTTGACTACATCAAACTCGGGAAGCCTGACATCCTTCATTATTTTGTTAATTTTATCCTAGTGCTTCTTGCATCTAGTCCATTACTCTTGGATCTCTCAGTGTGGGTCCTGAGACATCTTAGCCTAGTACTCGACTGATCGCTTCATGCGATTAAGATTACTTTTTCCCACCGTCTGAATGCCATGTTTTTCCTTGTCTCAACCCTGCTAGACTGCCTCGATGTACTCGAGTCTTTCTACCACTTGTTGTGCCCTTTCATACCGTTTCTCCATATCCTTGCATGTTGCGAGTGACATGAGAGTGTCCTCCTAGAACTCAGCCACGTTTTTAGTTAACAGGTGTCTTTCCTTCTTGAACTCATCGTAAACTTCTTCAAGCTCACCTTTCAGATACACAGTGGTCTATGTGGAGGCTCTATAGTATTCGTCCAGATGACGCAAGTGTTCGAACTCCTTTAGGGTAGTGGCTAGTTCCTGTTCGTCTCTCCTGGCTCTATCCAAGGTGGCATCCAAGAGGGACTTTCCGATGCCGATCAGTTCAAATGTCTGGGCGTCTGCGGTGTTGATTAACTTCTCCTCTGTAGTAACCAATATGGAGTGATCCAACGTGATCCTTATTTTCTTTGTAGTCCTTTGAACGATGGCCTTTGTCTTTTGATTGTAGGAGATCACATAGATATATGTTACCTCATCTACCAGCTCTGGTATCTGCTGATCACCCCATGTGAGTGTGTTTCCCAGGCTATCGGTGGTGTATATTTGTTCAAGATTGGGCTCTTGAACTTCCTCACTGTGCCTCGTAGGTCCAGATTCTACTTGTTGCTCATCGGGGATTTGAGTATTGGGCAGAATAGAGGCATCAGGTACAAACTTGTGACCTACTTTCTCGTTGGCTATCAAACCACTGATTTCCTTTTGCGGGGATTCTTTCTTTGATTCCTTTTATCTGGGCTTGTCCTCCAGATCTGATTTGGTTTCCAACGCATTGGGTCCCTTTGTATCGAGGCCACTTTTGGCTTATGTTTCCTCTTGTGAGACCTCCTTGTATTGAACTTCGGGCTCAGGGGAAGAAGTCTTCTCGGGACCGTTTTCCTCTTGGACATGCACAGGGGTGTCGTGAGATGGCTATGGGCTCTCATCGTCAGTATATATATGTATAAGCTTGCTCAGGGGATTAGGTGCTTGTGTTCTATTGACACTCGCCTGTCTTTGGTTGAATTGTCCCACCCACTAGGGGATTGATCGACGACATTTTGAATTTAGGGTTGCCTAACCCGTTGGTGTTACCAGGATTTATGGAATCGGGGCCACTTGGCTCCGTCGGTCCACCTTCTCAGATACCAGTTGGAAGCGCAGGTGTTATGATGAGGTACGGATCATCCTACATCTGCTTCATTAGAAGTTGGATTTGCTACCACAAAATTTCACCCATCCCATGTCCAACTTGAATTTCAAGGGAATCCTTGGTTTGTACTGGGGATTCCTGATAATCCCCTGCCACTTCAATGTCTTCTTGGGGATTACCCATTTCTTCTCATGGTTCAGATGCTACCATTCCTTCCTGGGTCCTAAGAATCTCTTGAGTTTTCCACTCCAAGGACGTCACTTGTTCTTCCCAACTCATGGCCTTGAACCTGGTTGTTCAAGGATCAACCATCCTTGTCGCCACCTCATTCCAGTCTTGAGAGTTTTTGGTGAAAATTTCATCTTCAAACCAGTCATGGGCGTAAGGCCAACAGGATGATACCTTGATGTGTATTGTAGGACTAGGCCTTTGGGATCGTGTTTGCGAAAACGGCCAGTTTTGAACCAAAATTCCAATTGGCTTAGCCCTTCTTGCTTATCATGTGCAATGTATTTGACCATGTAGAAGACAATATGAAACCCATAAGGTATGAAGTCCCACTTCCTGTATTTTACTAAATTGGCATTATATCCTTGCAGAATGGTCTAATAGCAAATTTCCCCTAACACTAGTCGATCGAAAACATATATGGGTAACAAATGGGGTGCCCCTGTGGTGTCAAAAACCCTGATGTAGGTCTCGCATTCATCTAGATACTAGTGACCTACTTTTGATATAACCTTTTTTGTTTCATATGACAGCCTTGGGCACTCTTTCTTGAACAACAAAGAATGAATGCATGTAATAAACTGGTCACAGATAAGAGAATAATATTTTTTGTATCTATTTTCCAATAAGATGTTGAAGTATACATGGACTGGGAGTTCAGAGGAGTGTTAGTTTAAGTTCATTCCAGAAAAAACATTCCTGGCACAGATGGCATCCAGCAGATACAAGGCCATGTAGAAGGAGAGGGTTTCTTCCTCTTTTGGTGCTCGGGCTTGTCGTATACAGGTAATCAGCTGTTTGGAGATGATGGCACCCCAATTGAAGCTCGTGCCTTAAATTTCCATCGTATAAGCTAGAGGCATCCAAGCCTCTGAAAACCAGGAACAATCTTTCTCCCCATGCAACCTGGAAAGAAGAGCCATCAGGTATATGTATGGTTCCCTTATATTAGTCGTCGGATACCAGCCAGCAGTCCAGTTTGTGAATTTTTTGTCTTCCCTCCACCATGACGCCATGATTTTGCTGGTGTCGTGTGCTACATAGAAACTTACAATGAAATCAGTGCTCAACTTTTCTTCCAGCTCCCTGAGCTTGTAGTAACTCTGGACCTCTGAAGGTAAGAAAACCTCGACGCATTTGTCGTTATTGTCATTAATAAAACATTTTTGTGCATCATTGTGGTCAATGAGCCACTTTAGGAGCTCAATTCAAGGGAACATCAGTGTTCGTCTTGCCACCATGTGTAGATATGCCTTACGGATATTTGGGAGGACATTATCATCGAGTCTTCTTGTATCAGGGTCACTGTGCGGGGTATACTCGAGGGGTTCTTCCCTCTTGATTTTCTTGAACAGTTCTTCCCAACGAGGGACTGCAGCTTTCGCTCCAATGTTCACCTCTGTGTCTCCAAAGGCCGGGGGCTGGATGAAGGCCTTCTTGGTGGTTTTCTTAATGAAGGGCACTGGCTTTGGAGCGAATTCTAATTTCCTTGCAACTGTTGGGGAGGGGCCCTCTCCTACTTCTTGTTCTTTTAGCTTTAGCACTCTTGGGGATTTCCTGGTGGAGGATTTCTTCAGAGGCATTGTTCCTACAATTTAAACGACCCTTTAAACAGGTGTACAGAGCAGCGTTGGGTGGGAACATATAAAATGAAGCGTAAAACACCACAATGGGATACATACCTGTAATGCTTTCTAAGATAGTTGTCTAATACTCATTGAACCTTAGACGCCTTCTTCAGATTGTTAGCCTCGCTCTTCTGTGTGTTCTGAACTCCTTGCCATGCAGAATAGGTTCATACAAAATAACTCAAAAGAATGTAATGGGAGGGATCCTATCAGTTGTATCAATCAGTTAATGCGAGTAATGAACTTAATTAAAAAAAAAATACTGTCAGATCTCTGCAAATAAATTCTAACTCGGTTGATGGCAGAGGTGCAGAGGTAGGCTCATTGTATTGACAATCTTAAACGATCCCTTTTGATTTGTGCATAAAACAACAACTAATGCACGATCTGCGGATTAACTAACACTTTAAATGTGTCGTACCTAATGTTATAACCCTAAATTGCACCATACATGCTTACCTGGCATCAGGCCATCTCAGATCCCTTTTTTGCCAAAGCACTACTAAACAACTCTTTAAAAATCCTCTTTTATAAAGGCCCACGCACCCTACTCCACTACTACACGTGTGTACATGCTAGTTGAACTCAAACAACCCGCATGGACCGACAAAAGAATGAAAAAAGGAAAGTTGTCGATGAAACACAAAATCTATGGGTGAGTTAACTGAAACTCCCGGCCATGCATGGCCAAGGGTTCGTCCAAATACCTAGCTCTTTCTAGCCTATTAAAGAAGGGGTAGGGGTCCCATTTGGAGGGAGGAAAAATATAGCAAAGAAACTCTGCCCATTTGCATATTCCCATTGTCCCAACCCTTTAGCATTCCTTGTGCCAAAGGAGATACAAAGAAAAGCAGTTGGAGGACAGTTGAAGAGAAGTCCAGGATCAGGTTCGTGGAGCAGTGGCCAGTCTCAAATTTTGTAAGTTAACTCATTCAAAGTAATAAAGAAAGTGCTTTTCCCATCCCAATTCATGAGTTGTTCATAATTTGCTAAGTACATGTTTGAATTTCTAACCCGTTATTCTATAGGTAGTATGCATGTGTAGTTGTTTCTTGTCTTGTATGTAGGTCAGCATTGGAAAGGAGAACCACGGACAATTAATCAAGTGCGACAAGGGATCGACATCGAACGCCCAGAATGAGGTAGGTCAATCTAGCCATGCATTTACTAAAAAGAAATGGGATTTAAGTCTATGGACGAAGGTAGAAAGTAGATTTTGTATAGGTCATATATGCATGCAAAGTCTAACCCTATTTTCTAGTCCGTAAGGAGATTTCCCTCACAAAAAAATTGGTGACCATACTGGGGAAGATCTCTAGGGTTATTAGGAATTTTATGTGTTTTTGGGTAGTTTAAAAGACTGTTTTTTCTTGCCTGTTTCTTTTTAGTTTCTGTAAGGTCTGGGCTAGCAGAGAGTCTAGTTTTCCATACCAGATTTCTTTGATTTGCTTGACTGTGTTTGTCGAGACCCACAGAGGTACACGCGGCCTGCATAAGGTCTGCACGTGTGTACCCATGCCCTACTCTCTTACAGCCCGCATGTGAATGCTAGCTGAGGAAGTAGTAGTAGCGTGTAGAATCCAGAGAATTTTGGAGGCAGTCATCCTCCTCCCTGTCAGAATCAGACATTCTCAGGGGTTTTCTGGAATTCTGTCTGAGTCTTGGTTGTTTGCAGGCCTATCTCAGATTGTTTTTGCTTTATCATTTTTCCTTACATTATTTGTTTTTCTGTTAAAAAGAGTGTCCAAGCCTTCAAGGGATCCTGGTTATCAATATCAATGGTCTCTTCCTGGTTTTGGGTTGTCTGTTTTCATTTTTTCTCAGAGTTTAGATATACATGCGGCCTGTACAAGGTCAGCCTGCGTGTACATGCCCTCTGTCTCTATCTAGCACGTGTTTTGTTAGATTAACAGTCGTGTTCTTGTACATGATACTTTTTGTTGAGGGTAAGGCAGTCATCCTTTCCCTTGATAAGAATTATTCCTCTCGGGTGTTTGAATCTTTGTCTTAGCAGTCAGTAGCTTAGGATTAATCTTACCCTTAGCTTGCTTTTTCTCATTTAAAAGCTGTCATAAAAAGAATTTTTTAGGGTTTTTAGACAAGTGTGAGAGTCATTTTTTTTAAAATTGCTAGTGTGTGATTTTTGACCTGATTCTTTGCGATCTACGATTAGGCCAGAATTGTTTTATTGGTTTTTGCTTGTTGGTATTTTTCCTTTTTTGATTTATCAAGCATTTAAATAAATAAAAAATCTCTCTTTTCATTTTCTTGTTTGGTTGAAGAGTGTGTTTATGCATTATTAGCCAGGGAAAAGTCATTTATTTCATAAGTTTTTGCAGTTTACTTAGATCATAAGTATCTTGTAGTCAAGTGAAATTTCTTTTGAGTTTGTTGTCCAAAATTTTAGAAAATTAAAAATATTTATTTTGAAAAGTTATTGAAATTTTGCATTAAGTAAAAGTTTTGCTTCCAGATTTTTTATTCATTTTTTGATTTCGTCTTTTACACATCATCAGTTTCACTTTCATACCCCTTGACATAAGACAAATCCATAAAATTAATGCTAAAATTAAAATCTACTAGACTTTTATGTTTGTAGGGTTCACCAACTAGTTCAGGATTAGGGCCTTGGATTAGGTTGGAGAGGAAACTCTTCAAGGCCATTTTAAAATCAAACATTGGAGTCTGAGTTAGGGAGTGTCTAAGTCCAGTGTCATGAATTTTATTCAGGACCCCCCTCTAACATAGGGGATAAACACGAGGTCGTGTGCGGAAAGGTAGCGGAGATAACCCCTCCAAAGATGGACCAATCATAGTGGAGAACACATATAGAGGGCTTGTTTTGGGATTCTGTTGATTGAATTTGCCACGAGGATTCGTGGGTCTCGAATCCATTCAAGGTCCTTAGTTGTCTTCTGAACCACTTGCTTTCGATACCCTTGACAGGTTTCGGGCTCAATACCCTGCTCATTGTGGTCTACCCGACTTTCGACTGTACCCGTCTGGTGATTGTTTGCACGCTGACAACCTAGTTGCCTATCTATTTTAGGGACATACATAGGTGACTGCAGGGGTATACCATGGTACCTAGGATAGACATCGGGCCACACTTTGCAGAGTATACCCGGAGGGTGCTTCCGTGTTCGAATTGCACTTGCACTGGTAAGTTGCTCTAGTGTTGGTTGTTGTAACTGTTCTTCCAATTAGGTTAGTGTTTGTCTGTCTTATCGTCTAGGGACTTTTTTAGTGTGTGTTAATTTTGAGCATTTAGACTACCTTAGAGTTTCTTTGATCTTCTCACATAGTGGAGGATCACGAGCTCCGCCAGTGTATATTTTCATTATTGTGCTCCTAGTAAACACTCTCGACGTTGATGGTATCGGGGATTGGGGAAATTTTAAGATCATAGCTTCTTGGCAGGTTATCATCTTTGTAAATCTCCAACGTCGAAATCGTTTTGGGAGTCGGCGATCGACGATACCACTCTTCTCCTTGTGCGATGCTTACTCTTCTCATTTTTATGCCGATGCCAGATGAATTGATCTTTGGCGATATTCTTTCTTAAGCTCATTCGTAAAAAGAGAGGTACTTTCATCCACCAACGTCGATGAAGATCGGTCTTTGGAGGTATTGGTTTTCATGAACATTTCTTATCGTGCTTATGTCTCTCCGATGTCAAATTAGTCTCCTTTAAAATTAAGGTGATTCTTTATATGTTCAGGCAGACTTTACACAATTCAAACATGAAAACATAAAAGATAAGCATGGGTGGTAGTTTTATACTGAAACAGACAGTGCAAAGGATTAAGTGGTACCCAAAAAGTAGAAAATGGACATAGACTTTTTTTTAGGGTGTGTTGAGTGCTCAACAAATGGAAATTCACTGGGTGAAAGAAGAATCTCTCTCTCCTTTTTTATTTATTTTTAATTGGAAGTATTGTCTTAGGGCTTGGCCATTTACTGGGAGGGAATCAAGTTCCCCCTTCATATTATGCAACTGATAAGTTCTTGCCCCGATCTTCTCAGCCACCTGGAAAGTTTCAAGACATAGATTCTGAAATTTAGAATGTTTCCCTTTTGTTTCATTTGCTCTATCCCACTTCAAGACTAAGTCTCCTACTTCAAAGTTATTTTCTTTGGCCTTATACATATTGAACCATATTTTCACTGTCTGTTGGTGAGCTAGGAATTTTGACTTATCCTTTTCTCTCTCTTCTTCCAGCATAAGCAGAGTGTTAATTCTTTGTTACATGGTCGATGAAGGTTCTTCGTTGGAATCTTAGGCTAGTTGAAGAGATGGAAGATAGAGCCCATTTGGGAGGATGGCTTCTTGCATGTAGACCAAAAAGTATGGGGAATTTCCTATAGCTTCTTTGGGTGTGACCCTATTGTCCCGTAGATCATTATGGAATAGATTATGCCATTTTCTTTGGTTATCTGCGACCGTCTTCTTTAATATTCTTACCAGGTTTTTATTATTTGATTATGACACATCGTTTCCTTGGGGATAATAATTTGCAGAGTACTTAATTATGATTCCTTTTCCCACAGCAAACTTTGTCAATAGGGTGGAATAAAAGTAAGTTGCATTATCAAAGACTAGAACAGAAGGGACACCAAACCTCGTGATCAATTTTTGTTCTATGAATTGGATTACTACCTTCTCATTTACATGAATCAGAGGAATGGCCTCTGCCCATTTCGTGAAATAGTCGGTGGAAGTAAGAATGTACTTGTGTAGTTTTGAAGAGCTAGGTGTAATTTCTCCTATGATATCCAACCCCCACTGTTCAAAAGGCCTAGAGACAGTCACAGGTTGGAGTGGGACTGTTGCTCTTTTCTCCTTTCCAACGCTTATTTGACAAGCCTTACAGTTTCTAGCATAAGTATGAGCGTCTTTGAACATTGTGGGCCAATAATAGTCGGCTCTCATAATCTTATGAGCGGTGGTGTTTCCTACGAAATGTCCCCCGGTGGGGCCATCATGGAGTTCCTTCAGCACTTTTTTTGCATCTTCATGTTCGAGACATATTAATAGTACTCCATCATAATTGATTTGGAAGAGCACCGAATTTATAAGGCGATATTGTGCAGATTTTAATTTGAGGGCTCTCCTTTCTCTAGGGTTGATATTTTCGGGACAAGTCCCGTGATGTAGAAGATAATTTAAATCCTTATACCAAGAGTCTTGTCCTGGGGAGATGTATGATAATTCGCCACACCATAGTGCCATTTTGTTCTCCCATCTGAAATATTCATTTACTTGATCCTAGGCTTTGGCTGCAAGCTTCCATAACCCTTGTCCTTTTACTAGTTTGGCAGGTTTTATATCTAGATCAAATTCCTGGACTACTGCCATCCAGTTTCTTCTTATTTCCCCCATTTCTTGTTGGGTAAACAAGGATTGGACTGCAGGGTGTGGCATAATCACTTTAGTGTGATTCTTGAGGATGTAAGACCTGAAATGCTTTATTGCCTTATAAACTGTGTAGGCATGTTTGTCTATAGCAGGATAATTGAGCTCATCTCCTTGAAGATTAGTACTCATAAATGAAATTGGGGATTCATTGTTGTCATCATCCTTCTGAGTCAAAACTGCAGCTAATGATTGGTCGGAGGTGAAAGTATAAAGGGAAAAGTCTCTATTGAAATCGGGACTTCGCAACACCGGGGCCCAAGATATAGAAGCTTTGATATTGTTGAAGGCATCTTTTCACTCATCATCCCACTTAAATTTGGCATCCTTGCAAATCATATTTTGTAAGGGTTTGATGATTTCTACAAATTCAGGAGTGAACTTCCTCACAAAATTAATTTTCCCAAAAAATGATAGCATGGCTTTCTTGTTATGGGGTAATGGAAGTTGAGCTATGGCCTTAATCCTTTCTAGGTCTATGTGAATCCCTACTTGAGATATAATGTGACCTAACATCTTACCTTCCTTGACACCAAAGATAGTTTTCTTTGAGTTTAAGGATATACCATATTTCCTACACCTTTTGAAAATCTGAGTTAGGTGTTGGACGTGATCTTCTATATTCTTCGAATACACTGTTACGTCATCTAGATACACTACCACACATTTATTGATTAGTCCCCAGAAATCCATGTCCATGGCCCTTTGGAAAGTCTCTCCTGCGTTAATTAACCCGAAAGGCATGCATTTATAAGCGAAGGTTACCCATTTAGTTTGGCAGGTGGTTTTTAAACGATCTTCCTCTGAAACCAGGACTTGGTTGTAACCTGAGAACCCATCTAGTAGAGAGAATATATTTGAGCCAGACACAGTCTGCAGGAGTTGTTCCATCGCGAGGACTGGGTAATTGTCTTTTTCTGAATCTCTATTGAGGTTCCTAAAATCTACGCATAGGCAGATTTCTCCCGACGTTTTCCTCACCGGAACAAGATTTGCTAGCCAGGCAAAATGACTAACCTAGAAAATGATCTTGGCATCTAAAAGTTTCTTTAATTCCTGATACATGAGAGGTTCCAGGGATGGGTGATACGTTCAGATCTTCTGTTGGAAAGGTTTCACTTCTGGTTTTAATGGGATGGTGTGTTGAATGATGTGGGTATCATATGTTTTCAAATCGTTATAGGACCATGCGAAGACATCCTGGTATTGTCTAAATAATTTGAGGTAAGATTTCCTCTATTCCTTAGATATAGTCTTGTCGAGATTCACATTCTTTGGGTTTTCTAGGGTCCCAATATTTATAGTTTCATGCAGGGGACAAGAGCTACCAGTCTTTGTGTTTTTAAATCCCTTAAATCACTCTTTCAGATCAAACAAATTTTCAAAATTAGCTATCCCTTTCGGGATTATGTGAGCCTTTAATTTATCCATAGGTTTTCATGTCCAAGGATCGGTTTCTATTTATTTCTCATGGAATTCTTCATCGTCAATAGCGAGATCTTTGAAATTTTCTTGGTTGGTTAAGAAGTTTATAATCTGTTCATCTCCTTCAAAGACTTTCCAATTGGAAATGTTATTAGGTACCGACGGTTTGTAGAGAAGCTCCACAGTGAATTGGGAGGCTTCATAATCCTCTAAAGGTGATAGCATGGAAGCGGCTGTGGCAAAGGAGTCAGCAAGAATTTTTTTTTCTCTGGGGATCGCTGTGATATTGAAAGCTTCAAAGTGCAATATTAACCTATGCACCTCCTGCTAATAGTTCTTCAGGTGAGGATAATTGTAATGTATAGTATTCCTTACTTGTCTAACAATAATTTCAAAGTCTCTAAAAACTTTCAATTCTTTGACATTCAAATCTATGTCTTTCTTTAATCCTTGTACCAAAGCTTCATATTCGGTAGTGTTGTTGGTACATTTGAACTCTAGCCTACAGGATAGGAAATGACGTTTACCTTTAGGATCGATGAGGATGCACCCTGATCCTAACCCTTCTTTCTATTTAGATCCATCAAAATAGAGGGTCCAAATTTGTGAGCGAAAATCGCTCTTTTCATTTCCCTTATTAGTTCCTTGCTCTCCGACCTTTTGTTCCACAAGCTCTAGCGTAGGGTTTTGACAAAAGAGGGTGTCTCTTGTTGGTATCGACAATTTCTCTTGAAAAACCAATTCATAGTTTTGGGTAAGAGGAACATCGGACAAGAGAGGAGTGAAGTTTCCAAACTAGGAATCGTAAGAATAATTCCCAGTATGGGGAAATATGTGGACGAGGGTTCGTTCGGGGTTTCTAGATCAGTGACCGTATGTTTCAGATATCTCTCCCTGTCAATTCTGATCATGTTCTTGTATCCCTTGCCCAGTATGTACTGAAGTACCCATTTATCTTTTCAAACCAATATCGACTCAGTAATAGCCCATATGCCCCTGGGATATCTACTACGATGATGTCAATCACTTGCACGAACGTGGGGTGTGTCGATATTTTGATCATCACATCTTTGAGTTCTCCTATGACCTTGACCTGGGTCATGTCTAGTTCTATGGAATGTTTATCACTTTTGAGAGGTATGGCATTTAATTTTTTGCAAATAGACAAGGGCATAATGTTGGAAGACGCTCCAGAATCTACCAAACAGTTATGAAGATTTCTATTGAAGACTTAAAACATTAAGAGGAAAGTTGGGACAAAAGGATTTTCCTTTCTATCTACTGAACAGGTGTTCATAGCTGGTTTTCCCACCAGATCTATGGGAGACAGATTTCTTTCTGGACCATTACCAACCGTTGGTTTTTCTACTGAATTCAAAGCTTGTAATAGAAAGTCCTTCTCTTGGGGAATCTTGCATATGTCCATAACTAATATATTGGCCTTTAGCTTCTTCAAATATTTGACCACATTGTAATCTAGTTTGGTTGATTCCTAGGTATGAATGTGTATATACTTTTTACTGGGAGAGAAAGATGTTTTCGGGTGATCAGGCGTTAACTTACTTTTTTAGGCCTGGGTGACGTCGTTATCTTTCGAGCTAGGCAGGCACTTACTACGTGTCTGTACCACCGAAACTTCCGTTGGTTGTTCATGACACTCAAATAGGTCATTGGATGGCATGATTAGGTCGGGATCCCATATCAGCATTGTTGTATCTCGTGGTGGGTCAATCTCTTCCTAGTTAGCAATATTCATAACCGAACTGCTTGGTTGTTCGGTTAGGGAGACTTCATCTAGAAACCGATTGGCCATCAAATTCATGGCATGTACCCATTGAGGTCAGTCTCTTTCAGAGTGGTTTTTCTGATGATAAGTACAGAAAGAATCAGACACAACATTCCTTAGATCAATATTTAAGTTAGTTGGGGGAGGTTCAATTGCTTTGAAAGGATGGTTCCTTTTAAAGAAAAGATTATAGGGCCTTTGGCCTAGGTTCGTTCTCCTTCATTTCTCTTCATGCATATGATCTCGTTTGATAATTTCTTAACTATGCATTGTATATCTTCTATATCTCCATTACCCTTTCCAGGAGCTTGTTCAGTTGGTTTCCTCGACGATCTAGTTAGAAGGAGTCCTCTCCTGGGAAGGGGTTGGGCTTCTTTATTTACTAGAGAGGCTTGGCCTTCTTTACATCCTTTCATCTGGAATTCTATTGTCTTGGCCTCTTAAAAAATTTCCATGAGGTTTTGCTTGGCAGCTCTCTTTACAAACATAGAAATAGAAGTCGAGAGTGTGTTAGCATAAACCTCGATCTGCAACTCTTGACTTGGTTTTGTCGCAGGCTGAAATTTGTTTAAGATGGTCGTGAATATTTGATTAAAATATTTGACCCTTTATTTCGGACTCATGGTGGTTGAAAACAACTTAGCCATCAGAGCTCCCATAGTAGTTTCCTCTGCAAATTTATCTGGAAAATCTTTCTAGAATTTGGTCCAGCTAGTTATAGATCCTACTGGCAGATTAAAATACCACATGTAAGATGAATTTTCAAATGTGTAGGGGAAAAGTATTCATGTCGAACATTCATGAGTCTAATCGCGCGTATGAACTTCTTGATATGATCTTCAGGTAAACCTGAAGTATCGGGGTCGTACTTGGGATGCAGCTTCTCCAGGTGTTGGGGAAGATTATGTACTCGTCCAGGGATCGCCACGACATCTCCAGCCAACCAAGGTTGGTTGTTATGAAGTGGGATTTCCCCTTCTTCCTCATGGTTATTATTACCTTCCATATCTTCGAAATCTGAGTCGAAATCTTCTTCTTCCAAAAATTTGTTTGGCTTGGAGATGTCGTCATCTAGCGTTACGGGTATCAAATCAAGAGGTTCTTGGATTTCGGTAATCGCAAAATCTATTAAGTCTTATAGAGAGTGTACGAAAATCTCATCCGAAGTGCTAACCACTGGTCTACTTTGTTTTTTTCTTCAAGGGAGTATGGGAACTAAGGACAACACACCGATATGCCAGGCGTAGGCTCTTGTGATTCTCCTGAATTGATTTACTTCCTCGTGAGGAAGGGCGTAAGGTATTTCAGAGTGAAAAGGTTCTTCCTCAAGATGGGATGAGTTACCCTCTTTGGGATTACTCAGCACGTGTGGGATATCTGTTGAATGACTAGCCATGCATGTGTGTCATTATGAATCTGTAGGTTGTTTGAAATGCTATATAAAATATATATTCAGCCATTCATTCTCAGGCCCTCCTTCTAGAACCAATTCTATTGATGGGTCTTAAATCCCTTACTTCAATAGTAGGAACCAAACCCGCCATCGAGGCCCAATTATACTCTGTAGCGTTTGAAGAAGGAATGGTTCTCCAAATCTTGCGATCCAGCCAATTTATCGATGGGCTTTGAGTTTTCTTGTGAAGTCTCTTCCTTTAGTTAGGACTATTCTCTTATGTATTCTCTTTGGTGGAACTGGTAGGAAAAATTTAATCCAGTATAAACCAACTTGACAGGAAACAAGATTAATTTTTAACTACTGGGGAAGAGGTTGATCTTGGGATAACCCATTGCTCAAACATGCAGACAATGATTCTATACCACAGGCCTAGTACTAATACATCAACCATGTGAGCATCCAATTAGTGTCTGAGAAACTTGTTATCAGAAAGAAAAACAAATATGTAATAAGATAATGGCAAGAAAAATAATTCAACTACCATAACTATTCATCACATAATAACACAACGATTTTATCTTCATCATTAAAGAAAAGAACATCAAAACATTTCACCAGATAACTTGACAATAGAATTAATTTCTCTTACTCATTACTGCATCATTCATGAAACAGGATAGGAAGTAGTTCTTCTCCAAGTCCAATCACATGCATCTAATGAAAATAGTTTTTCTTTGGTCCAGAAAGACTTCTCAATTCATAGAAGCTTCAAAATAATTCTTAACAACCAAAAAGAAAGAGTTCTTACAACAACCATCGACCCTTAACTAATTGGTTGATGTATTTATTTATAATATAAAGTTGAATTGAAATTAACGGCTAAGTGCAGTTTAAGCAAAGCAAAAATTGCCATGTGGCATTTTCTTCTAACAGTTCCTTTAACAATCAACCCGAGATATTTCTTGGAAAGGGTGACTTATCTCGTATTCAAACCAGCTGATAAACAGTTCTTCATAAGTTTGGGCCCATGGAAACCTATGTTGTTCCATCGGAGCCACATATATTCCCCTGATGTCTATTGCATGTGCCCAGTACTTTACTAGACTGGAGTTCAATTGTTGTAGCATGGTTCGGGCCCTGATCGAAGCTTCTGCGAATCGTTTCACTTACCCTGGCCTCACATTGGTCATATTTGTGAGCTCTTCAGTCCATAGAGAGTATTGTTTGGCATGCAACTTGACTACGTCACTTAAGTCGACAAATTTGTCGAGGGTGCCGAACTCGAGAAGCCCGACATCCTTCATTATTTTGTTAATTTTATCCCAGTGCTTCTTGCATATGGTCCATTTCTCTTGGATATCTTGGTGTGGGTCTTGAGACATCTTAGCCCAGTACTCGGTTGATCACTCCATGTGATTAATACTATTTTTTCCCACCGTCTGAATGCCATGTTTTTCCTTGTCTCGGCCCTGCTGGACTGCCTCAATGTACTCGAGTCTTTCTACTGCTTGTTGCACCCTTTCATACAATCCCTCCATCTCCTTGCATGTGATGAGTGCCATGAGAGTGTCCTCCTGGAACTCAGCCATGTTCATGGTTAACATGTATCTTTCCTTCTTGAAATCATCATAAAATTCTTCGAACTCACCTTTCAGATACACAATGGTATGTGTGGCGCCTCTATAGTATTCGGCCAGATGATGCAAGTGTTTGAGATCCTTTAAGGTGGTGGCTAGTTAATTTTTGTCTCTCCTATCTCTATCCAAGGTGGCATCTGAGAGGACCTTTCCCACGCCTATCATTTCAGACGTCTGGGCGTATGTTGTGTTGATTAAGTTCTCCTCTGTAGTAACCAATATGGAGTGATCCAACATGATCCTTCTTTTCTTTGCAGTCCTTTGAACAATGGGATTTCTCTTTTCATTGTAGAATACTACATAGATATATGCTACCTCATCTGTCGGCTCTGGTATTTGTTGATCACCCCATGTGAGTGTGTTTCCCAGGCTACCGGTGGTGTATATTTGTTCAAGATTAGGCTCTTGAACTTCCTTGATGTGGCTCGTAGGTCCAGCTTCTACTTGTTTCTCATCGGGGATTTGAGTATTGGGAAGAATAGAGATGTTGGGTGTAGACTCATGACTTACTTGCTCATTGGTCGTCGAACCGTTGATTTCCTTTTGTGAGGATTCTTTCTTTGATTCCTCCGATTTGGGCTTGTCCTCCAGATCTGCTTCAGTTTCTGATGCATTGGGTCCCTTTGTGTCGAGGCCACTTTCGGCTTCTATTTCCTCTTGTGAGACCTCCTTGTCTTGAACTTTCGGCTCAGGGGAAGAAGTCTTCTCAGGACCTTTTTCCTCTTGGACACGCATAGGGGTGTTGTTAGATGGCTCTGGTCTCTCTTTGCCACTATATATATGTATAATCTTGCTTAGGAGATTTGGCGCTTGTGTTTCTATCAACACCCGACCTGTCTTTGGTTGAATTGTCCCGCCCACCGGGGGATTGACTGGCGATGTTGTGGATTCAGGGTTGCCTAACCCATTAGCGTTACCAGGATTTATGGAACCGGGGCCACTTGGCTCCGTCGGGCCACCTTCTTGGATACCAGTTGGAAGCGCAGGTGTTATGATGAGGTACAGATCATCCTGCATCTGCTTCATTAGTAGTTGGATTTGTTGCCACAAAAGTTCACCCATCCCCTATGCAACTTGAATTTTAGGGGAATCCCTAGTTTGTACTGGGGATTCCTGATAATCCCCCGCCGCTTCAATGTCTTCTTGGGGATTTCCCATTGCTTCACATGGTTCATATGCTATCGTTCCTTCCCAAGTCCTGAGAATCTCTTGAGTTGTTCACTCCAAGGATGTCGGTTTCTCTTCCCAGCTCATGGCCTTGAACCTATTTGTTCGAGTATTAGCCATCCTTGCCACCACCTCATTCCAGTATTGAGCGTTTTCGATGAAAATTTCAACTTCAAATTAGTCATGGGCATAAGGCCAATAGGATGATACCTGTGATATGTGTTGTAGGACCAGGCCCTTGGGATCATGTTTACGAAAACGACCAGTTTTGAACCAAAATTCCAATTGGCTTATCCCTTCTTGCTTAGCATGTGAGGTGTCTTTGACCATGTAGAAGCAAATATCAAACCCATAAGGTATGAAGGCATGCTTCTTGTCTTTTACTAAAGTGGCATTATATCCTTGCAAAATGGTCTGATAGCAAATTTCCCCTAACACTAGTCGATCAAGAACATACATGGGTAACAAATGGGGTGCCCCTGTGGCGTCAAAAACCCTGATGTAGGTCTCGCGTTCATCTAAATACCAGTGACCTACTTTTGATATAACCTTTTTTGCTTCATCCGAAAGCCTTGGGCACTCTTTATTGAACAACAAAGAATGAATGCGTGCAATAAACTGGTCACAGATAAGAGAATAGGATTTTTTGTACCTGTTTTCCCATAATATGTTGAAGTGTACATGGACTGGGAGTTCAAAAGAGTGCCAGTTTAAGTTCATTCCAAAAAAAACATTCTTGGCACAAATGACATCCAGCAGATACAAGGCCATGTAGAAGGAGAGGGTTTCTCCCTCTTTCGGTGTCTAAGCTTGTCATATACAGGTACTCAGTTGTTTGGAGATGATGGCACCCCAATTGAAGCTCGTTCCTGAAATGGCCACCGTATAAGCTAGAGGCATCCAAGCCTTTGAAAACCGGGAACAATATTTCTCCCCATACAACCTGTAGAGAAGAGCCATCAGGTATATGTATGGTTCCCTTAGATTGGTCGTCGGATACCAGCCAGAAGTCTGGTTCGTGATTTTTTTGTCTTCCCTCCACCATGACGCCATGATTTTTCTGGCATTGTGTGTTGCATAGAAACTTACAACGAAATCAGTGCTCATCTTTTCTTCCAGCTCCCTGAGCTTGTAATAACTCTGGACCTCTGAAGGCAAGAAAACCCTGATGCATTCATTGTTATTGTCATTAATCAAACATTTTTGTGCATTAGTGTGGTCAATGAGCCACTTTAGGAGCTCAATGCAAGGGAACACCAGAGTCTAGCTTGCCACCATGTGTAGATAAGCCTTACAGATATTTGGGAGGACATCATCATCGAGTCTTCTTGTATCAGGGTCATTTTGCGGGGTATACTCAAGGGGTTCTTCCCTCTTGATTTTCTTGAACAATTATTCCCAATGAGGGACTATTTCTTTGGCTCCAATGTTCGTCTCTATGTCTCTGAAGCCTAGGAGTTGGACTAAGGGCTTCTTGGTGGTTGTCTTAATGATGGGCATCGACTTTGGAGTGAATTCTAATTGCCTTGCAACTGCTGGGGAGGGGCCCTCTCCTACTTTTGGTTCTTGCATCTTTGGCACTCTTGGGGATTTCTTGGTGGAGGGTTTCTTTGGAGGCATTGTTCTTGCAATTTAAATGGCCCTTTAAACAGGTGTATAGAGAAACGTTGGGTGGGAACATATAAAATGAAGCATAAAACACCACAAGCGGATACATACCCGTAATTCTTGCTAAGATAGTTTTCTAATACTCATTGAACCTTGGACACCTTCTTCAGATTGTTAGCCTCGCTCTTCTATGTGTTCTGAACTCCTTGTCGCGTAGAATAGGTTCATACAGAATAACTCAAAAGAATATAATGGGAGGGATCCTATTAGTCGTATCAATCAGTTAATGCGAGTAATGAACTTAATTCAAAAAACACTATCGTCGGATCTCTAAAAATAAGTTCTAACTTGGTTGACGACAAAGGCATGGAGGGAGGTGCATTGTATCGGTAGGCTTAAACGGTCCCTTTTGATTTGCGCACGAAACGGAAACTAATGCACGATCTGCAAATTAACTAACACTTTAAATGTGTCATACCTAACATATCTAAGGGCTAAAACATCTCATTATGCCGTGTCTCTCCGGTGTATAGATCAAGGATCAGTTACTATCTTTGTGTATATTTTCATTAATGTGCTCCTGGTAAACACTCCCAACGTCGATGGTATCAAGGATGGGGGGAAGTTTAAGAGCATAGCTTCTTGGTGGGTTATTATCTTTGTAAATATATGATGCCAAAATCGTTTTGGGAGTCGGTGATTGGTGATACTACTCTTCTCCTTGCGCGATGCTTATTCTTCTCTTTTTTATGCCTATGTCGGACGAATCGGTCTTCAGCGATATTCTTACTGAAGCTCATTCGCAAAAAGAGAGGGATGTTCATCCACCTACGTCGATGATCGGTCTTCAGTGGTATTATTTTTCACGAACATTTCTTATTGCACTTACATCTCCCTGATGTCAAATCCCTTAAGCACATCCAGAGACGCTTTGATTGATGATTTCTTAAGTAATTGTTAAATTAGTCTCCTTTAAAATTAAGGTGATTATTTATATGTTCAGGCAAACTTTACACAATTCAAACATGAAAACATAAAAGATAAGCATGGGCGGCAGTTTTATACTGAAACAGACAATGCAAAGGATTAAGTGGTACCCAAAAAGTAGAAAATGGACATAGACTTTTTTTTAGGGTGTGTTGAGTGCTCAACAGAAACCCGGGTCAGTAACTCAGATGGTAAAGGAAAGTAATAACCAACAAATGGTTTTGTCGCCATGTTAATAGGAATAAGAGAGGACTGAGTAGATGAGATAGATTGAATGAGAAAAGAACAAGAGAAACAAGAAGAGCAATGAGCCATTATAAAGGAATGTTGAGACCTTGGAACCCCATGAAAGAAGAAATCGAAGGCTGGTTGAGAACCAAAAAGCTAGAGTTTGCACAGAAAGACAATAGAAACCCTAGGATCACGCCTCGCAAATATCTGGATAAATAAGTATTTATTGATTTACACGAAGTTTTATTTTGTGATTTTTGGCATCTACTGCGGGAGTGGATACTAAGGTTGAAGGATAACCACACGACGAACCAGATTTGACAGCTAGAATGGACTCTGGTACAGATTGAGTAGTTACAGCAGGTGAACAACAAATTCACCTGCACAATAGACTTTTGGCTTGACAGTATTGTGGCAGGTTTCATCACAGAATTTGTAGCTGACACAGCGAAGTCATACAGCGTAGCATAGCAATAATTTCTATGTGAACCTCGAGGAAGGTACATTCAATTCTTGTATACTTATATTAAGATATTGCTATATAATAAAGGTGTAATGACAATGGAATAAGATAGCTAAACTTCCCTGTGTGCATGGGGGAAGGGGGGAAAAACTGACAGAGAAAGGATAAATGGAAGGAGGTAAGGATAAAGACAAGAAGGAGGAGGAACCCTTGGACTCGCTCATGATGGATGACGACCACCTCAAGTGGATCTTGGCGTCATTAGGAATGACACATAATTGTTACACATTATTTTCGTCATCCCTATGACCATTAATGATGTAAACCTATATGTTGCCTTCAGAGGGGTCAATGGCCTGAGTTCCTGAAGAGAGAAAGCAGAAGAAATTTTCCTGAGAAAAGAAGTTGCATTTTCCTGTGTAAAAACCTTATAAAAAAGGAATTTCATAGGCTGCCTATGTATTAGGGTGCGAGAAT
>ML792140.1:365957-395971 GCA_009831015.1 Picea engelmannii | reverse complement strand
TGGAAAAATTCGGAGATGGAAAACCTCCTGAAGTCTTAGTCATGGATCTTTCAAACTTAAAAATGAATGCAAAAGAAAAAGTTAAAGATTTTAATCAAAGATTTTTAACACTTAAGAATAGAATCCCTGCAGACTCTATGCCTACTGAGAGCCTTGTAATAGCTTACTATACTAAAGCTCTACATCAAAGTATAGCTATTTGGGTGAAAAGATCTAAAAAGGCCACGTTGTTAGAAGCCTTTGAAGAGGCTATGCAAATTGAAAAGGACATTCTTAGTCTTAAAGATTCTTCTAGCAGCAAAACTGAGATTGTTTCTTCTTCCAAAAAGAAGATTGAAATTCTCCCCAGACCTACACAAAACAAAACACAACCCGAAAACTCTGATTTGGAAAATTTAACCAAAGCTGTACAAAAAATATCTAATCAAGTTATTGATTTAAAAAGGTCAACTGAGGAAGCTTCTTCGAGTAAAGGGCCCTACAAACCCCCTTTCCGAAATCCTTTTCCCCCAAACCAGCCTAATCTAAACCATGAAGGCTTGAACCTAGAAAGTTTGCAATGTGCTCTACAGACAATTCTAGGAGCCCAAGATGACTTGATCCCTCCTGACATTCCTCAAGAGGAAGTCGAGCAGCAAACAGCTCAAGAAGAAGAGTCTTCTCCAAATATCTTTGGACATTTCTCGGATAGTATCTTTCAAGCCAACTTCGAGACTTTTCACCCTTATAACACTAGGAGCAAGACCGCTAACAAACCTCATGCCGAAAAAACTACAACTTTACCTCCAAATCCATCTAAATCAGTAGAAACTAAATAGTGTAATGCTAGCCCTAAAATATATTATGATGTTGTTGAAGATCTTAAGAAATTACGGGCTAACATTTCTATTTATGAGTTGTTGAAATTTCCATTTTTGTTACAGAAGATGTTGCAAAATATTTTAGACAATGGCAAGAATGGTAATTCAAATGGTAATAAGGTTGTGCAAAGAAAAGTTCTGCAGAAGACTTCCACAAAAAATAATCCTGATCCTCAAGATAAAGGAAGCCTTCCTGTACCTCCTGTAAATAATGTAAATAGTGTAAATAATGCGAATAATGTAGATAAAGTAGCGTTAGAAAATCCGAGTAAGAAACCACAAGCTACAACTCTAAGTACTCACAAGAATGTTCCTCCTTTTCTTTTAACTTTCGAAATCTTCAACAGAAATGTGCATAATTGTATGGTTGACTCAAGAGCATCGTCAAATGTGATGCCTTGGTCAGTCTGCCAAAAGATTAACGTCGAAGTAGAACCATCTTCTTTGAAAATCATACAGCTTGATCGAACAGATGTTAAAGTTATAGGCGAGCTGAAAAATGTATTAATCATATTATCGTCTAACCCAAAGGTTCATAAAGTTATTGATATAATTGTGGTGGATATTCCAGAAGTGTATGGTATGTTTTTTAGCAGGGACTGGTCGGAGTAGCTACATGGTTACTTCGCAACGGATTGGTCTCACTTATGGCTTCCAAAAAATGGTAAGCCCAACAAGATCAGAGTGAATCATGAGCGTTACCTCAAGTTCACGGTAACAGACTTAAATGACCCCAATGAACCATATACACCTCCGGCAGATTCACCTAAAGTCCAAGGGATGGACACCTTCTTCAGAAACTTCATAGCTGAAGTTTCACCTATCAAAAATCTAGAACAACAATTCGAGATCCTAGCATGTATGCAACCAACAGCTTCTATCCAACAGTCTGGTGAGCCCGATGAAAATCAAATTTGGTCTTTATATTTCGATGGTTCCAAGTCTAAAGAAGGAGCTGGTGCAGGCTGTATCGTTATCGATCCGGCAGGTAACAAAACATTATTGGCTTGTAGGCCAGAATTTGAATGTACTAACAATATTGCAGAATATGAGGCTTTATTACAAGGTCTCAGAAAAGCCTTGGACATGAACATTCAAAATCTAGTTGTATTCGACGACTCTGAGATAGTGGTTAGACAGGTGAGAAACTCTATACATTGTCTTTCCCCGCATCTCAAATGTTACCAGTCTGAGGTATGGAGTTTAATAAACAAATTTTCTGCTTTTAATATAAATTCCATTCCTAGATCAAATAATACTGAAGCAGATCTACTCGCTAATGTTGCCTCTAAACTTCTCCCTGCAGAAGGCTTATCTCCAAACGCATTCTCCGTGGAGCTATTATTTCGACCATCTGTTCCTGACAATATCACGAACTGGAGAGTGTTTTATGATGATCAAAAAATCATTAACTTTCTACACATGGAGGAAACCTTTCAAGGCGCTGTGATAGATGAACAAACACACGATGACAATTTGCATGACTTTACGGTAATACCTAATCCGAAATCTCCTGAAGCTCTATCGGACATGGTAAATTCCTTACCCAAATCTGTTGTTAGACTAGAAAATTTTTATGATTTTGAAGACAAATTTAAAAAGACGGTCAATTGTAAAACCAACAATTCCTCATTGTCTTATGAAAAAGTCAATTTAGGAACTAGTGAAAATCCTCAGTTTATTAACTTAGGCTTGGGATGTTCTAAACAAGAAAAAGTTGCTTTTGTTAAATTATTTAAATAATTCAAGGATGTCTTTGCCTGGACTTATGATGATCTTAAGACGTTCTATCCTAATATTATACAGCATGTCATCCCAATGAAGCCCCAAACCTTGCCCTTTCAACAGAAACTGAGGAAAATACATCCTAAACTAGAACCGACCGTACAAAAAGAATTGAATAAACTCCTAAGTGATAAAATAATTTTTCCTGTTAGACACACTCAATGGGTGTCCAACCTCGTCCCAGTGCGGAAGAAAAATGGGGAAATTTGACTTTGTGTCAATTTACGGAACCTCAACAAAGCATCTGACAAAGATAATTATCATGTCCCTCCCATGGAACAGATTCTTCAACAAGTATCTGGTTCTGAGATGCTATATTTACTAGATGGTTTCTCTGGATACAACCAAGTCTTGATGTCTCTGTCAGACCAACTGAAAACTACCTTCTGTACCCCGTGGGGCACTTATGCGTATCGCAAAATGCCCTTTGGATTGATTAATGCCGGTGCTACCTTTCAGAGAGAAATGGACATTTCTTTTAGAGGCTTGATCAATCACTCCATAGTAGTCTACTTAGACGATGTGACCATTTACTCTAAAAACAAAAACGATCATCTAGCTCACTTGCGAGTCGTTCTGCTACGATGTTGTAAATACGGCATCTCCTTGAACCCAAAGAAGTCCATATTTGCAGTAGAACAGGGTAAATTACTAGGATTCATTGTGTCTAGTGATGGAATGATTATTGACCCCGAGAGGACTCAAGTCATTGCTAAACTTCCCCCACCTACCTCCAAAAAATCTATGCAGTCTTTCCTAGGCCAGATTAATTTCGTGAGGATATTTGTCCCCAGTTTCTCCGAAATGGTCAAGCCTCTCCAGAACCTGATTAAGAAAGACACCCAATATCGCTGGCGACCCACATAAAACCAAGCTTTCAATGCTATAAAGAAGGCCATAATAGACGCTCTGTCTCTCATGAGCCCTGATTTCTCTCAAGATTTTACACTCTATACTTTTGCCTCCGATTGTTCCTATGTCGCAGTCCTAACTCAGAAAAATGCCGAGAACAACGAAGTACCCATCGCCTTTATGAGCTCTACTTTCAAAGGTGTTGAACTTAACTACCCAGTAGTCGATCGGCAAGCCTACGCTGTCTTCAAGGCAGTTAAGCATTTCCGGTCTTATCTTTTGAAGTCAAGGACGAAGGTCATTGTCCCTTACCCTGCTGTAAGGAACTTGTTAGTGCAAAAGGAGTTAGGAGAGAAAAGAGCTAACTGGGTCACCTCCTTGCAGGAGTATGACTTAGAAATCACTCCAAATCAGATTATGAGAGGCCAAGGGTTGTGTAAATTGGTAGTTGATTCAGAAACTAAAAAACAAGAAGTTAGTGACACGTCAGACCTAGAACAACGCGATCAGAGTTTGATTTGTTGTACACAAAACTTCGTAAGTCCTTGGTACGAAGATATTAGACACTATCTTCAACATGGATCATCACCCCGTCACCTTGACCCTTCCAAGAGAAGATATTTGAGACTAAATTCTTCCTCCTTTCATCTAGTTAACGGTATATTGTTTCATCAAAATTTTGATGGCGTACTGATGCGTTGTCTTGAAAAAGACAAAGCAGAAAGATTCTTGCTTGAGTTGCATGCAGGAGAAGCTGGTGGTCACTTTGGTGGTGATACCACTACTCATAAGGTTTTAAGAGCCAGTTATTACTGGCCAAAACTGTTTAGAGACGCCCATGACTTATGTTGTAAATGTATTATTTGTCAAAAAGCATCAGAGCGATTGCAAAAACCAACCTTCCCCTTGCAACCTGTTTCAGTCGATTCTCCTTTCCAGCAATGGGGCCTTGATATCATTGGTCATATTAACCCTCCATCCTCACAATAGCACAAATATATTGTGACAGCCACTGATTACTTTACTTGATGGTCTGAAGTCGTCGTGCTAAGAACTGTTAACACAAGTCAGGTGATCGCCTTTCTTAATTCCAATATTATCACCCATTTTGGTATCCCTGATTGTCTAGTCTTTGATAATGCTTCATACTTTTCCTCTCTTGAAATGAGTGAATTCGCCTTAGACAAGGGAATAAAGCTGAAGTATTCCGCGAGTTACTACCCCCAGGGTAACGGCTTAGCAGAATCAACAAACAAGAACTTGATCAAGATTATCAAGAGAACCGTGGCTGAAAATCACAAGAACTGGCACAACGCACTGCTTAATGCACTATGGGATGATAGAGTAACACCCAAAGCCGCTATAGGTAATTCCCCCTTTTTTCTCGTTTATGGCAGAGAAGCCATTATGCCACCTCATAGTCTTCTTCCTTCGCTTCAATTGTCACAAAAAGTTCAAGAAGAAGAATGTCCCCCTTTAGAAAGTCGTATTAACGCTTTGATGAAGTTAGAAGAAGTAAGAACCCAAGCCAAGCATAAACTAGATCAACATCAACAACTGATTAAAAGCTGGTTCGATTCTAATTCTGCTTCTGATAGAAATTTTGAAGTAGGCGATCTCGTCTTAAAGTGGGACAAAACTCACGAAGGGAAGGGTGAACACACTAAATTTCAAAATTTGTGGCTTGGGCCGTTCTTGATTACTGAAAAGTTGGGTCCTAGTTCCTTTCATTTGCAGAATCTTGAAGGGCAGCTTGACACCTATCCGGTGAATGGCCAAGCCCTAAAAAGATACTTTGCTTGATTTTTATCCTTGTATATTATGTAAATATTTCTTTTATTTTCATTCTTTTTGCTTTATTTTTGTTTTTTCTTTTGATTTGAATGATCAGTTTTGTGTATTTTGAAACATATGCATGCATGTGCACTGAGCCATTCAGACAAAGACCATAAGGAAATTTATTCGCTGAAATAACTTCTGAAATATTGCACGAACATCAGTGATATATTTCTGAAAATGATATTGTAAAATGTTGTTTGAAAGAAGTTTACTAATTTCAATCTCTGAGTGAAGTTTGTCATGATCATCTTTATCTTTTTACACTGTCCCTTTTCCGTAAAGGAATGACTCAAAAAAGATGTCTCCCTGTTAAAGTAAGTTCTTTTAGAAATAAAACATTTCTGGAGATGAATAAAGGACAGTATTAAAAAAATCTGATGAGGTCTAAAAAATATGATAAAATATCAAGATTTTTCAGCGTCACCCCGCTCAGCTATACACAAAAGAAAAACAAAATAAAAATGTTAATAAGAGCTATGGGAAGTGTTTGTAAACCCGCCGAGATACTGAACAGGTCCATTGGCAGCGGGTAAATGCAAGCATGGCGCCAAGACAACTTCGTCTGGGTACTGAACAGGCCCGCTGGCAGCGAATCAATGTCGGGTACACGAAAATTTGTGAAAAATATAAGAAACCTCCTTTAAAGTCCTTTATTCTGATCTAGAACTTCTTGACAGGATACAAACGTCCAAGTGGGTTAAATGGAAACCCTGTCGAGGCTATGGACACCTACTGGCAGCAGTGGCCATGCCAACAGTATTGAAGATTTTATCATAAAAATCATGACTCGTTGATCTTAAGACTGTTATTGGTTTACGTCTTTTAAAACATCACTGAAAAAGATAGTAAATGATGATGTTTGTACGATTTTCTGGTTGTTGTTTTTGAGTTGAGTTTTTCTTTGCTGTCCTAATCTGAATTTGTTTCTTTTAACAGAGATAACTGCTTCACCTAGTGTGTCGCCATTGTTGGCAATCAATTCAATTTTTTCAATTGTCCTAAAAAGCTGCCTACACCTATGTCTCTTGAACTCCAAACTTTTGTCGCATTTTGCAAACAGACGATATTTTCATTTCAAGTGACATTTGCAAATTGATTTCGATTTAGCTTTCACGACTGAAAGCGTGAAAACTCCCCCATTGTTATTTGGACTGTCATGATCTGCTTATTTGATATCCTGATTGGTACTTACCTTTGGTCTGCTATTAAATGGCTGGAATGAATTTCAAACTATGACCATTTACTTTGATTGTGCAACTTGATTTCTTTGGTAAGGCATTGAACATATTAAGTTATGGGTTATATTCAATTTCATAAGGGTCATGGTTGATCTTGTTTTATATAATGTGATCCTTACTATCATAACTTCTTAACTGATCGATTTCATAAAGTCATTGGTTGCAATGTTTATAAACTTTGATTATGCTAAAAAATGCATGGGCCACATATCAGTTTGATTTCATATTTGAATGGCAATATTTTACACCTAGCGCATTGGTGAAACTTTTGGATTTCATGTTGGATTGAACTATACACTTGGCGCATTAATTTAACATATGGATTTCGTATACATTTGATTAATGGCACGTTGATATGGTTATTCACCGATTTGGGTTGGTCGATTAATATGTTTTAAACGTTATGATTATTGATGGAACAGCTCTGTACTCAGCCATTAATACACTGCATGGCGGTGGTAATCCCACCACCTTCACACGCATTACATTGATTCATTCCCCTTTGAGTGCTTGCAGCTGTTAAGCCCTATCGATTTTTTCTCCTGCATTTTGTATTGTTCGATTCAAACCCTACTATGCACACAATCCATGGCTCCATTCGTAAGGACCGAACCCAACGATTGCCAAGCATTGCTCATGTTCGATGGTGCCTACAGCGACCTGGAGAAGTTCAGATGGCTCCCGTTCATAAGAAAATTCAATGGTTATAACCCTAGCGTGGCTCGGCAATTTGCGTTAACATTCGATGGCTGTCGAGCCAAGATTGGGGATGTGCAACTTGAAATTAATGAGCAATTTCTTAGCTCGGAAACCAGTCTGCCTGCTACGGGACAGAAGTGGTCTAAAAATTATAAATTGGAATATGTCCCATGGACATTTCTCTTCCAATCTCGAATGGTGGACTCCTGCGACAAAGGATGGCCTGCAAATATGTTAAAACAACGATGGCATGACCTGCTAATGATAATCAAGCAATTCATTACTTGTGAGGGCAGGTACGGGTTCGTTTTCTTGTTTCACCTTCATCTATTGTTGATTTTTATGGGTTTTGAACTCAATGTGCCTCACTACCTTCATAGAAGTCTATTTAAGATGGCTAAAAGGTACAAGCGCAGCCAGGCCAATACGACCCTCTTCCATTTTGGGTTGATTAAAATGATTGTGGTTTATGAATTGAGGTTACGTCATGATTGTTGGGTTGATTTTCTCAGTTGTAATGGTTTTGAGGACTCAATTCCACCACAGGTTGATAAACCTGTGGTGAGTGAAAGCAAGCCTATTCCCCCCGTGCCTTACAACGTTTTGCTACCCAAACCTCTACCCGACTCACCTACGAATTTGCCCATGTCTGTGACCAAACAGGTTGAAATTGCTAAACCCATAGCCAGAAAGCCTAAAGCTAAATCTAATGCAAATTCTAAAGGTAAGAAAAACGCCCGGTTAATCTCTCGCATGGCGAGAAATAAACCGAAACCCTGTTAACCCTGAGCCTATCGTGGTCAGCGAAGATTCCGACTCGGAGATTGAACATTTCCTTGTAGCTGAGTATCCCTACTCAGAAGGTCTGTGTCACAAACCTCCTTACGACTTTGTCAAAAACTTACCACCTTGTTTGCAGAATGACCCCAGTTTTCCTGGCATTAAAATGCCTCATGAAACCTTCGGTGACTCGTCGAAACCCTCTCCTGCTCAACCAGTTGTTTCACCATGCGATCAGTGTGTCTTATGGTTGGAAAGATACTACCTAGATGTTCCTATGTTGCAATCCAGAATTCACGATCTGGAAGATCAGGTGGCAAAACTCACCAGTCATAATGCCAAGGTGCAACCCACTGACAAGAAGCAGCGAATGACTGGTTCGATTTTGTTCAAAAATGTCGAGTCTCCTACAACGGTTGTAAACTCGAAGCTGGCATAGTATAAACAGTCATACTGGTATGATTATCATTTGTTTATATGATGAATTCACAACTCTGTGTACAGCGTTAATTCGAAATTGTTAATAAGCATGCATTATTGCATATAAGTTTGTTTTGATTAATCGAATTCCCAAATTGTCTTTGATTGGATTTGGTTTTGGTTCGATCAATCATACGATAGATTCGATTGTTTTAATTTAGTTTCAATTGAATACTCTGTCTAAACACATGCCTTTTCTGTTATTTAACTTTCAAACACAGTCAATATTTGATTCGAATTGGTGATGTTCTAGATGATATGGTTGGCAATTACAGTTAACTGTTGTGATTTGATATCTTATGAACAATTCGAATACCATCATGTTAAGGTGTAACCAATTTGCGAATAGATGTAAGTCATAACCGTTGTATCCAACTACTTGATTCACATGATATGGTTTGACCGTGTTCTCAGCTCGGTTCATATTGTAAGGAATATATTGTTCAAATTTAATTTGTTGGACAGAAATGATCATGCCCAGAATAGTGACTTGTTTCTATTTTTAACACAGTTACGATCTGCTCTGATTGTTACTCGGTCTATTATTATTACTCTTGTCAATGGTTACGATCACTATGTGATCCTGTCTGAAGACTGTGTAAACACTCACATTGTAACTGTCTTTCCATATTTGATTAGAACGACATGAGCTTTATGATATATTGTTACAGCTGTAACAAATCTATTATGTTTTCAGTTGTATCGATTATAATTATGTTGTGGCAAATCATATCTTATATGATTACGATTATGTTCGATTATTGTTTTATTGATTATGATCACATCGTATCTTATATGACTTGATTCACTGCTTCAATTCTGTTTGATACGAAACAGGCCTGTCAAGATTTGACCATGTTTTATGGTAACTGAAAACAGAGCATTCTTTACTCTGTTCCGATTGCATTCAATTTTTGATATTGGTTGTTTTGAATGATAATTTCAATTGAATCATTAGTAATTCATTTTGATGATGAAAAGAAAATTAAATTGGATTTGATTTCTTTTAAGATTTTATTTGATTGCTATCTGATTCCATATGCTATTTTAGACTAGCTACAGAATCATATGATTCTGTAGCTAAGTCTGTAGGATCATTTTTTTTGTATTTTGTCACTCAAATATCTTTCTAATTTGATATTTGTGTTCTATTGTAGGTAAATTCGAATTGCAATTGATTTTATGAGTAGTTGGAGGATATCTCAAGGATTTCACTTGCATTTTTAATTACTTAGTTTAGGAGATTTTGGGATCTTTCCCAGATTATGTAATTCATTTTGATATTATCCACAAGGAAGTTTTACCTAGTGGACAAACTTATAAATACTTACGATTTTTGTAATAATCATAATCCTCAGTTGTGGGAGAACAAGGATATGGAGTTCTAATACAGACTGGAGCAGAATTGATGTTTTGTCATAGCTTTAGCTTCTCAATATATCAACATTTTGTTTCATGTTTTGTATATCACTTTGTTTATGGTTTATGATTACTTTAGTTGTCTAAATCAAATGCAAATGATATAATTTGATCACTGTTATCCATATCTTATCTCTTCCATATAGGTAAAAGACATAACAATTGTTAATTCAGTTTGTGAATGACAGGTTTGCCTTCTTCATAGATTGAGTTGTTATATATAAGTTTTTGCATAATAGGTTTCCCTTATTGCAGGAATTTATAATCATAAGATTGTTATGATTTTCTTTTATGTCTTGTTTGTCCTATAAAATACTTCAAGGAGCAGAATAGATGATCGTTTACGAAAAGCTTAAGGACTAAACGGTGTGAATTTCTTCCTCCAACCAGCTTAAGAAGTCATCTTACACAGGGCAGACTTGGAGCGTTTCCAGGTCAATTAGTACATTGTTTACTGTTTTCATTAAGTAGTTTAATATAGATAGTAGTTTAATTAGATTTATATTAGATTGTTTAATTTCAGTAAATATATTAGATTGTTTAATTTCAGTAATGTTTATTTCTTTTTCATAAAATATAAAAATCAAAAAAGATTTCTTGGATGTCTTAGGGCAGAGAACTCATGAGTTTTGCAGGTTTTAAGTAAATCTGTAGATTGTGTATAATGTATGTTTGTGAATAAGTAATATTGTAGCTGATAATTAGATAGTTGATTTGAGTTATTACAATAGTAATTAGTAGATTGTATGTAATAGTTAGAATAGTTATATTTAGTTTTAGTTTAATTAGTAGTTTGTTTTAATTAGTTTTAGTTAGTTTAGTTTCTTTTAGTTAGTTTTAGTTAGTTTTAGATAATTTAGTTTGTTTTTTTGTTTTATTTAGATTACTTAGCTCAGATCAATTCTCTCTTTGGTTTTCTCAAAAGACCTTAGAGCGGCCAACGGAGCTGTTAAACTCGTCAGGGTGGTCCATTCCAAATAGCTTGGGTTATTTAGACAACCCCGGACTGGTTCCACTCTCCTAGTTGACGGACGGTCAATTTCGCTCGTCAACAGAATGGAGCTAGGATGGTGATGGTGAGAGGAAGCGAAATTTAAACGGTATGTCACTCACCCCTCTTTAGTTAGTAAATTCAATATCTAAAACTTAAGGAAAGCGTCATGTTCTGGTGTGTTTTGTTCTAGATCCAGGTGGATATAGGGAGATCAGTTAGTGTCTGCACCTACCGATCAATCCGATAACAGTAGTGGAGTACCCTACCAATATAAGGTGAATACCAAGAAGAGAGTCATAGTTGCGATGGAAGGCTTGGAAAGCGATGAGGAAGAGGTAGAGGAACTTCGGGCTGTGGAGTATATTGAGGAAATCTTGTGTGTAACATATGAGAGGAAGATGAGAGGTCCAAGAACTGGAGGAGAATTCATCCATCCTATTCATATTACTGTCAGTGTGGAACCCATAAACCCATGTGTGACTAATACACCAAAGAGAACACCATCGTTTAGACAACCGAAGTTCGGAGGAAGTTCAACAGTAGGAAGTACATCCACACCACAGTTCAGGAAACACTAGCCAAGTATCTACACTGTGCAAAGGAGGTAGTAGTTCAGTATTCAGAATGGCAAGACACAATCCCACTATCAGATTACCAGAATTTTGAGGAGAAGCAGCAGAAGACCCTGAGAAGCATTTGTTCATTTGTGCAAAGATATGGGAAGCAAAGCAGATCATTGATGAAGATACCAAACTCATGCTACTAGTGATTACGCTAAGAGAATGCGCACCAGACTGGTACATGAGTCTAGACACAAACAGTGCCCCTGAGACGATAAGGACACTAGAAGACATTAAGAAGCTATTGATTAATGAGTTCCAGAAGCCAAGCTCAGAGGATCAGTACATGAACGAGATGATTGAGATAAGATATAAACTAGGAGAGTCTGTATGGGAGATTGACCAGAGATTCAAACGACTAAATGGAAAACTAAAATACCTTATGACCGAGATGTAGCATCGGCACTTGTTTGTCAACTCACTACTCCCACACTTAAAATATCCCTTATGGACCCAGCTATCGAAGAACTAAAGGAGGATTTGAAGAATTTAATGTTTCAGCTGAACCAGAATAATAAAAAGGACAAACGAGAAGCCCTTTGGTGACCCACATGTAGGATGGAAGGAAACCACAAGAATGAATTCCCAACATTCACGCGGTATATGGAAATAGGTATGCCAAATTCATTACCACGGGGAGGATTATGGTTTGAAATATGCAAGAAGATGGGTCACAACCCTTATCATTGCACGATGATGCAAAAATACTAGACAGCCCCAAAAACTTCATATTGCACCTTTTGCAAGTCAGTGGGCCACAATGAAAAATATTGCAGAACTATGGAGTTGATGCAGGAAAGAACATCGGATGCATACAGGGTATAGGCCGAAATGATGACTGGGCAAGAAGTGCCACATTTCAATCAATCCCAAGCTCCATACAACATTACGCAACAGCAGTACAATATTGTGCAACAACCCTACAATAACGTGCAGTCGCAGTATAACCTGGCACAACCCCAGTACAATATTGTGTAGTACAATCAGGCACCACAGTATAACGCATCGAGAGGTGACTGAACAGGCTACCGAGGAGGCGGACGAGCCAGAGGAGGTTTCGAATGTAGTAGAGGACCAGTCACATGTCACAATTGTCAGCAACTAGGACATTATGCACGAGAATGTCCACTTTTTCCAGCAACTTGTATGTATTTTTGCGCATCGGACCATGATATAGAGGAATATCTGACACTACTAGTAAAGATTCATGAAAAGAGGAACCAAAACAATCAGAATGTCCAGTGGATTTCATCCGAAGCAAGGGATGACAAACTAAACATCAATATAATCACTTGTGGAGGAACAAAAATAGGAAATGATGCAGTTCGATAGGAACCAACGCAAAACCAATGGGTAAAGAAGAACATTGACCCCAAGAAGAAGTTCGATGTGCAAAAGGAAAAGGATATCTTTAAAGAATCCTGACAAGAATTTTAGAAGGAGGACATAGCGTCGACTGCACAGCAAAGCAAGGAAGCCCCAGAATATGAGATGTCGCCCTCACTGGATCATACCAATAGAATGAAACCCCTGGGACAAGTAAGTACAATCAAAGGCTTTTTGCAATCATGCATAAAAGTATTAAGTGATCCTTCATCTATGAAAATATTGCAAAACATACTAGAGAAATGTAGCAGCGAGACAAAAGAAAAGCTAGAACCAAAAACCGTCAATCACCTACACACAAGAAGAAGAACAAGTAGGGAATTTAGACTAAATGATAACATTGGGGATTTCAATATGGGAGACATTATACTAGATCTAGGATCCGAAGTGAATGTATTACCAAAGAATACATGGCAATGTATGGGAGAGCCAACTCTAGGATACTCAAATTTCCAATTGAAACTAGCAAACCAGCATAGAGTCCTACCAATAGGTAGACTGAAAGGAGTGACAATAGATCTTGATGGAGTGTGCACTAAAGCAGACTTTGAAGTCATTGAAATAGTGGATGGGACAACAGCTTACTCGGCATTGCTTGGTCTGGATTGGGCGTTTGACAACCAGGCCATAATCAATTTGAAAACTAGGAAAATGGCATTTGAGTCCAGAGAATATAGGGTCATAGCACCACTAGATCCATCAGAAGGGGAGAGGTTTGTATAACCCACTTGCCTGGACTTAGAGGAGATCATCCAGTTGTACAAAAAAACTGCATGCAATGAGGATTACGTAAACCCAACTGCATACGGGGTACTCAATTGGCGGAGCATTACTTCATTTATAGCAGACTCAGACACTGATTTGTAAAACTGGCAGCAGAGGCTACACGAAATATCCACAAGAATATGTGCAAGGATAGACCGCGCAATAAGATGGGTAGGCATAGAAATCAGAGAACCACCCAGTTTCCACGGACTAAATGATTTGGAAACCTTCTTGACATGATATGAATACAAATTATT
The DNA here is from genome assembly GCA_009831015.1 of Picea engelmannii. NCBI lineage: Eukaryota > Viridiplantae > Streptophyta > Pinopsida > Pinales > Pinaceae > Picea > Picea engelmannii. Next base: position 381,997 of record ML792140.1, on the reverse strand, counting down.
AGAAAACCAATGACTGTTAGCACTTGACTTGGCACTCAAGGACACATCCGTAAGATGGTGGGGCACACATAAAGAGACCATCACAGACTAGTATCAATGTAAGCGACTATTGTGCATAAGGTTCAGCACAGAACAGGAATACACCAAATAGAAAAAATATGAAGGACAAGATGCACCAGCAGAACACTTGTCGAAGTGAAAAACATTGTGGAAAATGACACCACTGGAGGAATGGCCTCATCACTTCATACATACTTTAGAGGGAATATCAGCGAACTGTTATACAAACCAGGAAGTGCGTAAAGGAACTAGAACATGGAGGACATTGCAACAGAACTTCACAATCACTTTCACATTCGAGCATGAGAACCCTAACATAGACGCATCCTTCAAATGAATCAGAGGAGTAATATTCATCAAAGAACCAGAAATAGAATTTATCACAAAAGATAAACATCAGAATAAACAGATAGTCAAGGAACTACTATCATGTTACCATGTACAGAAAGAAGCACCAGATGAAGATAATCTACATGATATTCAGATCGAAGAAGTAGAAGGAGAAAGATATGTGGAAGGACCACCCATAGAATCAAAATTCATATCCATGCCAATCAAGGTAAAGAAATTTAACATCGGGACAGTTGAGCAGCCCAAAATGGCCAGCATTGGAGATTATTGGGATGAGCAAACAGTAGAAAGCATCACACAATTGTTGCCCGAATATAGCAACCTTTTTCCCACAACATTTACAGAGATGAAGGGTATAGCTAGAGAACTAGGAGAGATGAAGATACCACTCAGACCTGAAGTGAGACCTATTAGACAGCGACTATACAGACTAAACCCCATATATAAAAAGTAAGTTAAATATGAGATCGACATAATGCTCGAAGTTGGCATCATCGAACCAGACGAGGAATCATAATGGATAAGCCTGATGGTAGTACAGGACAAGAAACAAGGAAGAGGGATCAGGATATGTGTCGACTTGATGAAGTTGAACGATGCATGCCTACACGACCCATTCCCTACACCGTTCACGGATGAAGTGTTAGAGAATGTGGGGCGACATGAAGCTTACTCATTCATTGATGGATTCTTGGGCTACCATCAGATTAAGATAGCACGGGAGGACAAACACAAGACCACATTTGTGACAAAATGGGGATCATATCAGTACACAGTCATGCCATTTGGACTAAATAATGCACCCGCAATATTCTCCAGAGTGGTCATCACAGCATTTAAGGAATTCATCCATCAGTTTCTTGAAGTATACCTAGATGATTGGATAGTTTATAGTCTATTGAAAAACCATGTGGAATTTTTACAACTTATGTTAGAGATATGTAGACAGTGCCAGATATCACTAAACATCAAGAAATGCATATTTGGAACACCGTTTGGAATACTATTGGGCCATATAGTATGGAAACAAGGCTTGCTAGTGGATCCGGCAAAGATCGCAGTCATTTTTAACTTACCAACACCAAAAATAGTCTATCAGCTAAGAGCAACGTTAGAGCACATAGGATACTACAGGAAATTCATCAAAGGATATGCGTAGATCACAACACCAATGGAAAAGTTGTTAAGGAAGGATACAAAGTATCAATGGAATGACAAGTGTCAACACGGTGTGGATACCCTGAAGGAAAATATGGTTACCGCACAAATACTAGTATTTCCATACTGGGAAAAGACATTCCATGTGCATGTAGATGCATTAGTGATAGCATTGGGAGATATCTTAGCACAACCAGGAGTAGGAGACTTGGATCACCCGACAGTGTTCGCAAGCAGAAAGTTATCCGACTTAGAACAGAATTATAACACGATGGAAAGAGAAGTCCTAGCCATGGTCTATGCACTGCAAAAGTTCAGACATTACCTGTTGGGAAAACACTTTAAGATATTTACAGATCACTCAACCTTGAAATACCTAGTCAACAAGCTAGTGTTGGGGGGGAGAATCTGTCGATGGTTACTTCTATTTCAAGAATTTGATTTCGAAGTAATAGTTAAACCAGGAAAACTGAATGCAGGACCTGACCACCTGTCCAGGGTCACAAATAGAGAAGAACCAATGAATTTATAAGATAACTTTCTGGATGCACAGTTATTCTCAGTACAGATTGTTGATGAATATTTCATTGATATCATTCAGTACTTGAATACAAGTACTGCACCACAAGACTATACCATCGCGTAGAAGAAGAATCTGGTAGTTCACGCGATCGACTATCAACTGATTATAGGACATCTATACAAAATGGGCACAGATAGCATCTTGTGAAGGTACATGTTAGAGCACGAACAACCAAGAATTTTAGCATAAGCTCACGAGGGAATGGCAGGAGGAAATTATGCGGGAAAATCTACTGCACAGAAGGTATTACGTGCAGGACTATGATGGCCAACGATTCACAGTGAATCGAAAGAGTACTGTCAGAGATGCGATGTTTGTCAAAGGGTAGGCAAACCCAACAGAAGGGACAAGATGCCACTACTACCACAAGTAACATTACAGGCATTTGAAAAATGGGCAATAGAATTTGTGGGACCAATTAACCCACTAGCCAAAAGGACAAGGGAAAGATACATTATCACTGTGATGGAATACCTGACAAGATGGGTGGAAGTCGCACTAGTAAAAGATTGCAGTGCAGAGACAATTGCACACTTCTTGTTTGAAACAGTAATCACTAGATTTGGGTGCCCAAGAGTTTTGATGAGCAACCAAGGCACACACTTCATAAACAACACCATCCACGCGATGACTGAAGAGTTTGAAGTTAATCACCAAAAGAGCACACCGTATCATCCACAGGCAAATGGCACAATAGAAGATTTCAACAAAATTCTGGAGAACGCACTAAAAAATATTTTTAACATCAACAGAGACGACTGGGACCTAAAAGTACCAACAGTATTATGGGCATATAGGGCCACATGAAAAAATTTGACAGGGCACACACCATTCAAACTAGTCTATGGCCAAGAAGCAGTAGTACCATTAAAATGTTTAGTACCCAGCTTGTGCGTAGTAGCTATCACACAAATGACAGAACAAGGTGTAGTATAGGAGAGACTGGATCAATTATTGTCAATGGAGGAAGATCGAATCTTGGTAGGATTCCATCAAAAAGTGCATAAAGAAAGAGACAAATCTTGGCACGATCGACACATCAAGAAGAAAACGTTCAAGGAAGGAGATCTAGTATTTCTCTACGACAGCAAATCGTTTCATCACCCAGGGAAGCTTAGAATGCATTGGTTAGGACCATACGAGGTAAAATCTGTCACAAGTGGAGGAGTTGTATATTTAAGAGATTTAGCAAGCACAGACCTCAGAGCAATGATCAATGGGAGTCGACTGAAGTTGTACAAGGACAGTCGACCACCCACTACGCAGTAAACAAAAAATAAAAAAATAAAAAGGAAACAAGACTAAAAAGCACGCAGAACACCAGAGATAGAAAGGCCACATGATGTTTGAAACACAAATTCAGCAAAGGCAAGGACAATGGTCATATTATAAGGGAAACAAGTGGGAAAAGGAAATTCGACAAAAGCAGTATGACAGGACAGCACTAGGTGGAATTAAGGCATGGCAAGGACTGATGGGACATCACATTAAACATGTCAATGGGAGATGCTAAAATAAGTGTAATGTAAAGTAAGAAACTGTTGCAGATGCATTGAACCCACAATTATGATGCATTAAATGCATAATGGAGGAAGCATCCTCGATAAGCTTCATGACAAGTCCATACAACACGCGAGCACGGGAGCAACTAGTCTATTCATGAAAGGATCACACAGAGAGAGTAATAGCAGCTGGAATGAACAAATAAAGACCACAGAGCTCACAAAATTTATTCAAACTCTACAAACATTTGACAGTCACCACTATGGCACCACCGAAGCTAGTAGAAGCAAGCCAGACAGCCAGACCGACCAAGGTTCAAACTAGGTCATGAGGACCGCTGGAATAAAATGAACAGCAGTAGTCAGAGATCATCGACGAGATCCCATCTCCAGAGACACTACCGTTGCACTCTACACCGATTGTGGAAGAAATTTAGCAACAACAAGTAGAGGCCATGAAAGTGGATACGCCAGCAGCGGTGCAGGTGCCTCAGAACGAGGAAGTGGAAACCCAACAGGAAGTGCAACCAGAAAGCATTGAATCAGCCCTGGAAGTTAATGGAACGGTACAAAATCTGGAAGCAGTAGTGAAACCAGACGAGTCACAAACGACCATCTCAGGTCAAATAGTAGAGGAGACTGTTGAAAATGCCTTAGCTTGGCCAGAATGGATGACGGGGGAACAACTGGAAGTTGTTATAACTTTGAACTAGCCATAGCAGTATGAAGACAGAGTTTAGATACCGAGCTCACCCTGCAAGAAACCTGCAATAGAGATTGTTCTACCAAGCATACCAACTGGAGTACAAGTAGAACTGAAACTACTGGGTCATGTTGGGAAGCTCAAATATTCCTACCATGATGTATCAGATGAAACCAAGTTCCTAGAACTTGCACAGTGGGTCATTATGAATACCATCGGCGTAACCCGACTTGGAGAAACGATCAACCAGCCACACCAGTGGGTAGATGGGCTAGATATAAAAGGAATATTAGGTTTGTTTAAGCTACCACATTTTGGCAGAGGCTAGCATGTGTCAAGCAACTGTTAGAAATCATACATGGAGGGGATATATGGTTGGACAGACTCGTCCCCATAACCATTGAGATTATTGTGTAAATAACAGGATTATCAATATAGGGTATGGATCTCACGTTGATTCTGGATAACAAATCCAAGGAGAAAGAATTGGCAGAAGAAATGAAAAACAAATATGGCACCGCTAGGGGAAAGAGGGGCATCATGATCAAATGAATCAACAACGCATATACACAATTGGGTGCAAATATCTTAGCTTGCAAATTTCTCAGAAAATGTCGCAAAGATGAAGTACCAGCAGGAGTCATTGCAGTTGTATCTCAGTGTGCAGAAGGCACCTCTATGAGTTGGGGGCCATATTTATCGAACTTATTTCAAGAGAAATGCAAGGATGTGCAGGACCTAGGCACATAGTTCCATTACTCATGGTTGACCACCCTAATAGCCTTCATGGGATGGCGAGAACCAGGGTATGTAATTTTTTGTACTAGACCACGGCCAGCGGGAGAGAGATACCTATTACTAAGATCTGGGCCATGGGCCAAGCATAAGAGGGAGAATGGAATCATATTCGAAGCATACCTACAGGACATATAGGAATCTATCAGTTGATCATGGAGAATAGCACCATAGGCTGTCGCGTGATATGTGGACATCACCAACTTCCGGGCCACACGCTAAACAATGTGGATACAACCAAGGAAGGATCTAGATAAATAGTGGCTACATATGCACTACTGCATAATAGAGGGTGATATCGACATGGTCATCAGTGAATGGCCTAATGAATAGAGGATCCCATCCATTACCCAGGAAGTACCAAAAACAACAGCAGAAGGAGAGGCAGAACAGGAGGAAACACAGCCTCCAGAAATCCAAGTGACCAAGAAACCAAGAATGGGCCAAGGCAAGCCGATTCAGGTAGAAGAAGGGTCAAACAAGACAAGAACCCAAAAGGGACAAAAAGAGACTACACAGCTGACCAACGAACAGTCGAAACAAGCTAAGGGAGCACAAGAGACCACCCTAAATCCCAACACACAAGAATCAGAGGGAAATAAGAGACCATTCGCGCAGGCAGGAGGCGCGCGCAAGAAATCAAGGGCGCAACGAGCATCACAGGACTATATGATCATGGAGGATGATGGAGAAATGATCGCTAGAATGGTCCAGGATTTCCTAGCATAATACTTCGATCATGTAGCACATCACAGGGATAAACTGCAAAAAAATCTAGCAGAAATGGGACAGTTCCTCAAGAAACTCGGGGAAGTCCAGGTAGCAAATAGCACCAAAGGCATAGATCCATCGACAATACAGACCAAAGAGAGAGCGGAGGTAGAAGAATGAGACCCAGTCCACTCCATGCCACACGCAAACGCAATGATTTACATCAAACCTAGCATGTTGCGCATGGATGAAATCGTGGTGCAGACACCCTTGAAGGATTTTTACCACATCCAGTTGGTCCTGACACGAATTCCATCAAGGGAACTACACAAATTGTAGGTTAGAGTCAACCACGAGGTAGAGTCTCATGCACATAAAAACTTAGTCGAGCTATAGAAAACAAAAAATAAGCAGGAGGTGCTGGAAAAAGTTTGTGAGCAGGCCAAGCTTGAAACTCAAGGGGAAAAAGAATGTAGGAATGAACTGGAACGAAGAGTGGGAGGAATTTTCAAGAAACTCCCAAGCACCGCACAAGGAAATGAAATCCCAGTAGCAGAAAATATCGATCAGATTGTGTAGGCAATTGATCAATATCAGAAGGAGATCGAGAATATTCGAGAACAGCTCACACCAACCACTCCACCAATGGTGAAGGAGGAAAGGAAGCAGGAAGCAACAACACAGTTGCAGGAGATAGAATAACATGTTAGTACAGAAACTGAATTGTTTGATAAAGCAGTGCAACTTTGGACAAGGTTGGAGGATGATCCACAGGTCCAACATTGGGACAAGGAAGAGGAAAGGATCAATGCATTGATCCAAGAACTCAAGCAAAGGTAGAAGACCATACCAACCCCAGAACGAGTCAAAGGGATGCAAGAGATGAAGAAGATGCAGGCAGAACTTATCACTGCGTGAACGCAGAAAGAGGAACGACATGCTCAAATAGAGCCATTACAGGAATGGGTAGCAGAAGTACTCGCATAGGAAGAAGGAGATAAAACACAGATAGCATAGACCTAGGCAGAATGTGCAATATTGTTGAGCGATGAAGTGGCGGTTCAGGTATCGGACACCATCAAGGAAAAGACCACGCAGGCATTGATAAAAGCAACAGAGCTCAAGGAAAAGTTCCAGACGATCACTAAGGAGATCGAGGAAGCTCAAAAGGATTAGGTGACTTGAGACGAGTCACATGTCAATGTTGGGGACCTGTTGGAACTAGGCCAAAGTGGAAAGAAGGATGATCGTGGGAAATAAAGTGAGCAAAAACTAAAGTAACAGTTGGAGGAAGAATAGCAGGTGTGCATGCAAGAAAGCATGCACAAGGAAAGTGACAGCTGGAGGAAGAACAACACGCGTGTGTGGGAGGAATACCTAACGTCGATAGGTTTAGGATTTTGGTAATACATTGTAAATGGATGAAGAGCCTGATATATATAAATATAGATACGCAGGTATCATATAGAAGTAGGTTCGCTTTTGTGTTAGTTCAGATTTTGTAATATTCTATCATAGTATGTATGAGTTGATGTGTTATGTAATGCTATTATGAACCATTTTTGTAAGTTTTTGAGCTAAGAACATAGGAGAGAAGGAAGATATGAGGATTAGATCACAGGCTGTGGAGCCTGGTGAAATCTAGTTCACCTCATATAGATCTTACCAGTCTGAGGAGAACTGTAAGCGCGTGGTGTTGAAGATGCAGAACTACCATAATAAAGAGCCTAGAGACAAATCTTTGTGGACGTGTCCCAGGAGGGGGTGAACCATGGTAATATCTGTGTAATGTGATGAATGCATGTATATCTTTGTTTTATTTCAGTAGTTACTTATTATGCTTAACAAATGAGTTAATACATTGTTATGGAATACAATTGTGTTGTTCGGGAAATAAACTGTGAAAGATAAATGCACACCCGTGAGTAATAGTGGATTGCAATGACCATTCATAGTATATGCCTCTAAATAACAAACCCCTATCTCATACTCAATCCTATGTTGTAAACACTTGAGTCTTACAACCACCCATTTAAATTTATCTCAGGTCAGACTATGCAGTGCATTATGTATACTATGTTTCTTTCTAGTTTACTAGGAGGGTCGATAGTTTTAGAGGCTTTGTTGGAAACCCGGAAGACATTAACCCTGGGTCAATAACTCATATGGTAAAGGAAATTAATAGACAAAAACTATGATGAGACCTTCTCTTAAGTAGATAATATGGATTCCATACGATTGGAACTTTTGATTGCGGTAGCCAAGGGATGGGAAGTCCATCAGATGGACATGAAGAATGCATTTCTTCACGATGATCTCTCTGAGGAGATCTACATGGAGCAGCCCCGGGGATTTATGCAGGACTCATCTTTGGTCTGTTGATTGAAGAAGTCTCTTTATGGCCTCAAGCAGGCTCCAAGGGCATGGTATGCCAAGATGGAATCCTACCTATTGTCACTGAACTTTGTACATTATAAATCAAACCCGAATGTTTACATGCTTAGATCAGTTGATTCACTTATACTCCTAGTTATGTACGTTGATGATTTGTTGATCATCGATTGCTCGAATTCAACAATTGTTGCAGTCAAGAGGAATCTACATGATAGGTTCTTGATGATGGACATGGGTCCGCTACACTTCTTCCTTAGACTCAAGATCAGTCAGGATGCATCAGGCATCAAACTGTCTTAGGCCAAGTATGCACAAGATATCCTTGAGAGATTTCACATGACATAATGTAATTATGCCCTGACTCCTTTCCTATCAGGAGTCAAACTTGAGGCTGGTAGGGAAAATCTACTAGTTGAAATCACATTGTACAGACAACAAGTGGGGAGCTTGTTGTATCTCACACACTCCAGACCAGACCTATCCTATATAGTTGGGGCAGTCTCCAGGTTCATGCAGGATCCGCATGAGCTACATTGGAAGGTTTCAAACCGTACACTTCGATATGTACAGGGCACCATCACCTTTGGAATTCATTGTGTAGAAGACTCTACATTGGATCTCATCGGGCTCACTTATTTTGAATGGGTCGACGATAGCACTGATCGCAAGTTCACATCTTGTTACTCACTAAGTCTTGGTTTTGGGCCTATTTGTTGGTCAAGCAAGAAGCAGGTTGTCATTTATCTATCTTCAGTTGAGGAAGAGCACATAGGGGTAGTTAACATAACCATTCTATGTGGCTACAACATTTTCTCACTGAGTTGGGAATTTAGTTTCATCGGTCGATTGTCATCTATTGTGACAACCATAGCACTCTGAAGTTCTATAGAGATCTAGTTTAGAGGCAGAAAATGAATAACATCGAGATCCACATGAACTACATCTGGGACTTAGTAAACGAGGGGATCATCGACCTACAGTTCTGTCCTTCAGAAGAACATACTGTAGACATCTTCACTAATACATTCACTGAGTATAAGTTCCATTCTCTTTGAAGTCGTCTTGGAGTGAAGGACACAGTTGCCTAGCAACTGTCAGTTCTTCTTTTTTCATACATTATACCTTGAGGGGGGGTTTTTCCCATGAGGTTTTCCCCATTCCCTCACTTTATTTCAGTGTATCTTTTGTATTTGGGTACCTAACATGGCCTCGTTGTCGGGACTCATTCTTTATTTTCACCATAGTGATGTTTAAAGGGGGTGTTGGAGTTACTTCACACACATCTAGGATTTCTTTTTCCTAAGGTTTTTTCTTGTTTATTATTCATTATTCAGTCTCCTATATTCTAAAAAGAATATTCCTCTAGGGAGAATATTCTCTTTAGTTTTTACTTCAGTTTGATCAATTGAGTGGAGTCTAGATGCTACATTGGTATTGTCACCATGCAACATTGGGATCATCACCATCTAATGTGCATTTTCATTGGGGTCATCACCAAAATAGTGAATTACCCATGATTCCATGATCTCCTCCTCACTTCACTTTGTTTTAGTCAGTTAACTGAAGACTGGTAGACTAGTTAACTTAGGTAGGTGGAAATTCACTCCCGTAACTACCCGAGAGACTGGACTAGGTGTCAGTTTACTCTCGTAATTGTTGGTGTGTGTCCAGATCATTCTAGACCACCACTATGGCACATTGGCTTCTTCTCCAGTGCACATTGGTTGAGTTATAAAGAGTATTTCATGTGTAAATTATCATTCATTCATTTGGTTAATGAGAATTATTCCATTCTTTCTCTCTTGCTTCTATGTTCTTCTATTTTCTTTACAATTGTGTATGTCAATTCCCAAATAGATCTATTATGTGCAGGTTCAACACATTTACAATCATGAGTTACAATATATTTATAATCTCCAAAGTGATCTATGGTTGAGATTACTTCTCACACCCACTTAAGATTTAGATTGCATGTTTCATGTTATGCATGTTCCTTAAATAACTCAATTCACTAATAAATACAATTTTACTTTAATTAATTCCTTTTAAATAAAGTAAATTCAAGACTAGAATATTCTTTGACGACTTCCACATGCTAGACACATACCAATGCGGAAGTACTTGTCCAATTCTACCACCAACATCAACACTCCCTCTTAGCGAGGAAGGTACTTCTCCCACCTGGATTTGGCTCAATATTTTCTACCATATATGATACCATGTCTACTCTCCAATATACCTAATTGGATGCTCCCTCTAACACATAATATATCCCTTCCATGATGGTATGACCTATATCTGAAGACGCATTGCCTCTTAACATGCTCCTAGAATTCTCCTACTCCTGAGAATCCTGCATGCCCATCTCGTACCATGACTCCTTCTTAACAGACTTGGAATTTTTCTCCTTCCCAACTGAACCTGCAAGCAGACTCCCTCTAAGTTTCTCAACCTTCAAAGCTACCTAGTCCCTATTCTCTTCCAGGTTTCTACTTTCCATTGCTCCATAATCCAATATCCTCTTGGGTCCTTTTATAGGCTCCCATCCTGGGATAACATTTCACCTAAGGAATACAAATCAGCAAACATCCAAGCCCTACAAATCCCAATATCAATCCTTCGATCTTGTTGGTTAGTTTTTATCTCCCTTGTTTCCCCTTTCCTCCTTTTCTCAAACCCTACCCTATACACTTGAATGAAAGTCCTTCTCCATCCACTCAATGAGATATTTCTCACTCAATTTGTGTGTGTCTTCTATCCATTGACAAATAGCCAACACATGCAACTGAACACCTCTGATATTTTTGTACGATCTTGTACCTGCAACGCCTCTACTACCTAGATCTATCCTTGCCACTAGATCTGTTCGTTTCTCATGGTGCTATTCTGGTTGCTACTACAAATTATCTTCTCCTTTGGACCGATTAGATCTCTAGGTGAAATTCCTTCTTCATGCCTTTCTGAGATCTCCTTGAGAAAAATCCATTCTTTGTTGTGTATGTGAGTCACTTTCTCCAATAAATCGGTCATCCTCTGATCTCTAGATAAACTTTATTCTTCACCCATCTGAGATCCCTTTGAGTCAATGTCCTTCGTGGCTCAATCACTTGAGAGAAATTTCATATTTTCTCCAAAGTAGATGAATCAAGAACATGATCCAGTGTCACATGCACACTACATCGTAATAAAATTCTCATTCTTCCTCAAGGAACAGAATCCCCAAAGTCCTACTGGGGTCTAGTGTAGGCTAGTTCTTCCCTACTCATCTCCATGTGATCGTGGGTTAGGACCATAGGCCAAACAAACCAGGCACCTTTTCATATTTCGCGACTCAACGATACCATTGAGTCCAATCTTGAAGGTAGAATGGCGAGGGGGATTCGGAATGAAACCCTGGCCATAGATCTGGGCGCGTAGATTTTGGTTGTCCAGATCTACCCGCCGCTTAATCGACAAAGCACTAGCTCCCTTTATTTAGTCCTTAGTTCGATAGGACCACATACGTGCCTAAATGCAGGCACCTTTCACAACTCGCAACCTCGCAAATCATGAGTCAAAGACCCTCAAATTTTCTTCACAAATCATCAATAACCGAGATCACGAAATGGGTATAGCTTCCTTCTATCAGCATCCTCTGTGCATGACCGTCGGCTAGGCTAAATTCTATCTCCTCTCGCTATTCGCCGCTTCATGAGTTCAACGGTTGAAATCTTGTTTCTCCCTTATGCGATCCTCTGAGACTTGAAAGTCAGCGAAGGTTGACCTTCCCTTCGCACTGCTCACAACTCACCCCTTCGTGAATTGTAGTGTCAAATCTTGGCATCTTCCCTTCACGAACCCTCGAGAAGTGATATTTCATTTTCCCTCTCGCGTTCTTGCTACTTGTGACTTTGTGAGTCCAAGTGTTGAGCTCTCATGCCCTTCTCTCGTGAATCCCCGAGACACGAGAAGTAAACAAAGCATTAACTCCCTTCTCTAGGAAATGTGTGTCCACCCGTCAATCACGCGGGCCCCACCTTGAAGTTTTACCACATGTTTTCTCAGCTCATCTCTCAGCACTTCGCTACTCGCAACTTGGAGCATCCAACCTTTGGGCTCTTACCTTGCAAACCTCTGAGTTCGTGAGATCCCTGGATCTCTGCCACCTGTCCTCCTCAAAGGGATGGTCCTGATCCTCTTGGGGCTTCACCACTCGCGACTTGGAGCATCCAACCTTTGGGATCTTATCTTGCGAACCTTTGAGTTTGCAAGATCCCTGGATCTCTGCCACCTGTCCTCCTCGGATGGACGGTCCTGATCCTCTCGTAGCTTCGCCACTCGTGACTTGGAGCATCCAACCTTTGGGCTCTTACCTTGCAAACCTCTTAGTTCGCGAGATCCCTGGATCTCTGCCACCTATCCTCCTCGAATGGATGGCTCAGATTCTTTTTCCCCTATTCACGAGGGCTTAACCCTCATCTATCTCCATATAGATCTAACGACTGTCAGGTTTTCTAGCTAAGATCTGACGGTTCAGATCGGTCCTGATGCCGTGCCCTTTCCCACTGCTCCTTGGATGTGGAAAAACCAACGGTCCAGATGTTCTCATGGACCCTGGGGGTCTACAATTCCAATTTCCTCACTATTCATGAAGATAGAGGAAAAAGGGTTAAGGCAATTCATGCCCTCGTTTATTCCTTCGATTTAACGATCGGGAATGACTACAGATCCCCCGACATGATCTCATCTGTTGATCAATACTTATCCCTATGCTGCTACTTCGGGATTTTAAAAGGGTCATTCCTCTTCATACAGGGTTGTTAAGACTTGCACATTCAAGTCCTTTTTCCAGGTTCTTGGTAAACCTTTCCAAGGAGGGAGTCTCTGTGAAGAGATCTATTCCGAGGAAATCCTGGAGACTGATATGGGGAAACAAATTCCCGAGAATGGACTGGAAGTCGGACTTGGTTCAACTTATGCATAATTAGATTCATTTATCAACATAAGCCATGCGTGGTTTTTCTGTTATAAGAATATACAACTACTAGTACTGATCAAAATACCACACAGACCTTCTTATAATGAAAACATTCACAGTTTCACAGCTTATGAGCATAATTATCAGAATACATATATTTCCATCACTTATCAGAAATAACACCAGGGTTAAGAAACTGTTGAGAGGGGTGCTCGTTTCCACCCAACCGTAGGCTCAGCGACTCCCAGCGGATTTACCACTAGCCACCCCCGAGCTGAGACCACGATGTTGTGAGACTGCGTCTCTGTCCGCCAGTGACTAGGAGCAAAGGTTGCAATCCTTCCTCTCTGCTATCACTCACTCTGCGTAATTCCAGAGTTCTCCCCTCACGTCTGCCCCTGCCATGGTTTCTACCCCACACCTTATCCTCTTGCGAGGTTGCGTGTGGCACGATTACCCTCGTGTTGATCAGGCCTAACGGCTCTATGGATGGGAGGCACCTCCCATCCCTCATTAAACCATCTACCTATCAGCCTGCAAGACATTTAATTCAGGGCCAGCGAGCCGCTTTTGGTTCTATGGGCCAGTGGAGTCCAAATATGGTATTCATTCTTGGGGGAAGTTAATGCCACCTTTTCAGGTGCCTTCCACCGCCATCGTGGTCTCTTTTTTTGCACATCCCCTCTCAGCAGTCCTGCAATAAAATTCATAATGTTATTCACATTTATGATTTTTCCATAGTTCTTGGCCAGTCCAGTTATTTTTACAAACTGAGGGAAACAGGGTGTTACAATTCCCTCCCCCTTAAAAAGGAACATCGTCCTCGATGTTCTTATCTACTAACATGAATTGCATGTACAGAAGTAAACAAAATTGGATATGCCTATCTCATGGCATCCTCCATTTCCCATTTAGCCTCATCTGGGCCAAAATGTTTCCACTGCACCTTGACCTGTGCAATGGTTCGGTTCCGGAGCGGGGTTTCCTTTATGTCCAGTATGCATTGGGGTTTTGGTAGAAATTCTCCCTCCGGTTCCACCTGGATCACAGACCAGTCAATTATATGATTAGCATCATGTGCATATTTCTTGAGTAATGAAACATGAAAAACATTATGTGCTTTTACTGTGGGAGGAAGTGCTAGCCGATAGGCTACAGGTCCCACTTTATATAGAACCTCAAAGGGTCCACAATATCGGGGTGCCAACTTGGCACAAGCTCCCATTTTCAGGGAACTCCTTTTGGGCTTAATTCTGAGATATACATGGTCTCCAATTTTGAACTCTATTGGAGTTCTCTTTTAATCAGCATAACTTTTCTGTCGATTCTGAGCGACCTTCAGATTTTGTTTTATCTAAGTCACTTGTTGTTCCATTTCTTTCAACATATCGGGTCCAATAGAAATCATGTTTACAGGGTTACTCCAGCTAACGGGAGTATTACACGGCCTACCATAGAGGACCTCGAAGGGACTCATCTTTAAGGATGCTTGGTAGCCGTTGTTGTAGGTGAATTCTACCAATGGCAGGTAGTCTTCCCATTTCCTGGATTGATGCATTACATGCATCCTTAACATATCTTCTAATATTTGATTTACTCTTTCTGTCTGTCTGTCGGTTTGAGGGTGATAGGTGGTGCTAAAAATAAATTTAGTCTCTAATCCCGCCATCAGTGACTTCCAAAAATTGGAAGTAAATTTTGTGTCTCTGTCAGATATTATCTCCCTCGGCATACCGTGCAGTCGAAATACCTCTTTCATGAATATCTAGGTGATATCTATCGCCTTGCAGGTTGATTTGACAGGGATGAAATGAGCAGACTTGCTCATTTTATCCACCACTACCATAATGGCGTCATTTTGTTTGGTTGAAGTCGGCAATCCAGTGATAAAATCCATGGAGATGGTTTCCCATTTCCATTCTGGGATGGGTAAAGGGTGTAATAGTCCTGTTGGGTGTCGATGTTCTGCTTTAACCTGTTGGCACTCTATGCATTGGGCCAAATATTTGGCTATGTCTTTCTTCAATCCAGGCCAATAAAATTGTTTCCGGGTGGCAGTGATCATTTTCTGGTATCCTGGGTGACCAATGTAGGGTATTTTATGTAGTTCATCCATGATGAACCTCTTCAAGTCATCACAATTGGGAATGTACATTCTATCTCTGTAAGTGAGCAGGTCTCCTTCGGTCATCTGATAGCCTTCATATCTTGCTCCAATGGGTTCTTGTTGTAGGTACAGGGTCACATTTCGAACAAAGGGATCTGTTTCTTGCACCTTTTTTACTCTGTCCTTGACATCTGTCTCGCAGGTACTCACCGCTGCCAGGTGAATTGTTCTCATGCTTCTGCTAAGGGCATCGGCCACCCTATTCTCTTTCCCTTTAATGTGTTTGATTTCAAAATCAAATTCACTAAGAAGGGCCATCCATCTAGCTTGTCTAGCATTAAGCTTTGGTTGATCAAAAAAATACTGTAATCCACAATGATCTGTCATAAGCACAAATTTTCTTCCCAAGAGGTAATGCCTCCACATTTTTAAGGTGTGCACTATGGAAGCTAGTTCTAGATCATGAGTCACATAATTGACCTCGTGTTCATTCAATTTTCAGGATTCATAACAAATCACCTTTCCTTCCTGCATAAGGACTCCTCCGAGCCCTTCCTTACAGGCATCTGTGAACATAAGGAAGTCAGCTTCTGGGTCAGTGATTTTCAACACAGGTGCATGGGTTAGTAGATGTTTCAAGGTTTGAAATCTTTCTTCACATTGTTGTGTCCACAGGAATTTTGTCCCCTTCTTCTGGAGGGCAGTGATTGGACAACCAA
>ML792140.1:322503-365473 GCA_009831015.1 Picea engelmannii | reverse complement strand
GTTCTTTATGGTTACTTTATTGAGTTGTCTATAATCTATACACAGTCTAAGGGTGCCATCCTTCTTTTTCACAAATAGGACTGGTGCTCCCCATGGGGACACGCTGGGTCGAATATAACCCTTATCCATCATTTCTTTCAATTTCAATTTGAGTTCAACTAACTCAAGTGTGCTCATCCGGTAGGGTGTCCTAGACACCGGCACCGCTCCTAGTGCGAGCTCTATCGAGAAGTCAATGTCTCTTCTCGGAGGTAGACCCGGTACCTCTTCCGGAAACACATCTTTGTATTCTCTCAGGATAGGGTGATCATCAGGTCTTGGTTTAGCACCTTCGATTGTTTTCAACACCTGTATCGCATATAGGGGACATCTCTTTCGGCAATACTTTCTCATTTGCAGGGCTGATATTTGTCTCACCGAGACCGGTTTTCGGATCCCCTGGAGGGTTATCCTCTTTCCTTATTTGCTCACACATTCTAGGGTTTTGTGGTAACAGTCCAGTTTGGCTTTATGGGTGGCTAGCCAGTCCATACCAATCAACAGGTCGTATGATCCCAGGGGTAATACATTAAGGGTTGCTTGGGTGGGGAATTCGCCCAACATTAACTAGCAGGCTGGTATGACCTCTACCACCTTTCTTTTGGTGCCAGTGGCTAATTTTACCAACCATGGCTTGGTTTGCTTCTGTGGATGTAGCTTACAATTATCAACATCTCTAGGGGCTATATAACTCAAATTTGAACCAGGGTCAATCAAAATAGACACTAGATGGTTGAAAATCGTACCTTCTATTTCCACCACTGAAGCTTGGTGGTCAACTTGGTTATTATCCAAGGCTGCATAAATCTGTGGCACACTCCTTGCCACATCATTGACTGTGGTAGCTTCCTGCATGTTATAAACTTTCCGACTGTTCTGTTGTCGGTGTGGACAGTCTCCCAGGAGATGCTCTTCTCCGCAACCCCATCATTTCAGAGGTTCTCTCTTTGGGTTATTAGTCTTCACTGGTATAGGTCCATAAGTTTTATTTCCATCCATCGAGGGAAAGTTCTGCTGGAGTACACTCCGATCTGGAAAGTTCATTCTGGGGTTCTTTTTGTAGTTTTTAAATCCTGAGGATTTGCTCCCCTTTTTCTGAAACCTCGAGCCACTCTTCTGTTTCCAGTCTCCACGAGACTCTGCCCGATGTCCATATTGTTCATGACAATATGTTGCCTTTCATATAGTGTCTTCTAAGGTATTTGGCTCGTCAAATTCAATTCATTTCCGGTATTCCTTGGGTAACCCACTGATGAAGGGTTGCGCCTTCGCCTTCTCCTCTTTGATGTAGGGTACATATCTCAATAAGTCGAGGAATTTGTTGACATATTCCTCCATAGTAAGTTGTCCTAGTTTGAGTTCATAAAATTCTTTAGCCTTCTCGTCAAAATATCTTTCCAACAAATACTTCTTCTAGAAGTACTTCTCAAACTGTTTCCAAGACAGGTCCTCCTCATGTACCCCTTTCATATTCTTAAGGTCTTCCCACCAGATGGAAGCTTTTCCGTTCAGATCGAAAGTGGCCACTCGGGCCTTCAAATTCTCTGAAAAATCATGGACTCTGAAATATTTCTTCAGTCCAAGTAGCCAGGCCTCGGCTTCCTCTCCCTTTTTTATCTCACCATCGAAGGAGGGAGGTTTGGCCTTTCTGAATTCCTCACATTTATGACTCTTGGAAGTCTTTTGCTTCTTCTGTTTTCTTCGAGAATAGGGACTGGTCCTGCTGCTGGAAGAGCCTTCTGAATCACCAGCTTCCTTCTCAGTGGAATTTTCTGACACTGGTCCTTTACCTCTGGGGTGGACCTTTCTTGATGTGCTTCTCTCAGTATGGCCACTGACACGACCATGATTATGCATCTCAGGTTCATGTTGCATTTGTCGTTGTAGGTCGGATAAGATATGCAGTAGAACTGCATTAATTTCGGTTTGCTTTTCTTGCTCTTTCATCATCCTTTCATTGTCGGCCTTGCAGCTTTGCAATTCATCCATGAGACTCCTCACAATCTCGGCTAGGTCCAGAGGGGTTCCTATTGCTCTTCTTTCGTCGGACTCTTCGTCTCTGTTGTGGGAGCCTTCTCCCACCTCTTGGTAAGTCACAATACCCTGCGTCTATAGATTCCCGCGGTTGATCATTCGCTTGAGTGAAAAGACAAACGCTTCTTATTAGTCAAGAGTTAAATACATTTTTATAATTTGTGCATAAATTTATAACTCTTTCACATGCATACACAGTCGGGTTCTCATTTCCAAGTTTTAATCCTGGGCAAAAGGAGTTACATTAGGGGTTACTCTTCATAGGGGTACTCTGAACGAATCTTATGCGCAACTTGTGCATGAGCCCAATCAGGCTGAGTGTTGTAACCACGCTCTGATACCACTTTGTCACATGCCCACTACATCGTAATAAAATTTTCGTTCTTCCTCAAGGAACATAATCCCCGGAGTCCTACAGGGGTCTAGTGTAGGCTAGTTCTTCCCTGTTCATCTCCCTGTGATCGTGGGTTAGGACCATAGGCCAAACAAACCAGGCACCTTTTCGTGTTTCGCAACTCAGCGATACCATTGAGTCCAATCTTGAAGGTAGAATGGCGAGGGGGCTTCGAAATGAAACCCTGGCCGTAGATCTGGGTGCGCAGATTTTGGCTATCTAGATCTACCCTCCGCTTAATCGACAAAGAACTAGCTCCCTTTCTTTAGTCCTTAGTTCGATAGGACCACATACGTGCCTAAATGCAGGCACCTTTCACAACTCGCAACCTCACGAGTCGTGAGTCAAAGACCCACGAATTTTATTCACAAATCACCGATACCCGAGATCACAAAATGGGTATAGCTTCCTTCTGTCAGCGTCCTCTGTGCATGACCGTCGGCTAGGCTAAACTCTAGCTCCTCTCACTATTTGTCACTCCGTGAGTTCAATGGTTGAACTCTCATTCCTCCCTTATGCGATCCTCCAAGACTTGAAAGTCAGCGAAGGTTGACATTCCCTTCGCACTACTCACAACTCACCCCTTCGCGAGTTGTAGCGTCAAATCTTGGCATCTTCCCTTCACGAACCCTCGAGAAGCGATATTTCATTTTCCCTCTCACGTTCTTGCTACTCACGAATTCGTGAGTCCAAGTGTTGAGCTCTCATGCCCTTCTCCCGTGAATCCCCGAGACACGAGAAGTAAACGAAGCATTAACTCCCTTCTCTAGGTGATGCATGTCCACCCGTCAATCACGCAGGCCCCACCTTGAAGTTTTTCCACATGTTTTCTCGACTCAGCTCTCAGCACTTCGCTACTCGTGACTTGGAGCATCCAACCTTTGGGCTCTTACCTTGCGAACCTCCAAGTTCGCGAGATCCCTGGATCTCTGCCACCTGTCCTCCTCAGAGGGACGGTCCTGATCCTCTCGTGGCTTTGCCACTCGCGACTTGGAGCATCCAACCTTTGGGATCTTACCTTGCAAACCTTCGAGTTCGCGAGATCCCTAGATCTCTGCCACCTATCCTCCTCGGATGGACGATCCTGATCCTCTCATGGCTTTGCCACTCACGACTTGGAGAATCCAACCTTTGGGCTCTTACCTTGCGAATCTTTGAGTTCGCGAGATCCCTAGATCTCTACCACCTGTCCTCCTCGGATGGATGACTCAGATTATTTTGCCCCTATACACGAGGGCTTAACCCTCATCTATCTCCCTATAGATCTAACGACTGTCGGGTTTTCTAGCTAAGATATGATGGTTCAGATCGGTCCTGATGCCGTGCCCTTTCTCACTTCTCCTTGGACGTGGAAAAACCAATGGTCCAGATGTTCTCATGGACCCTGGGGGTCTATGATTCCGATTTCCTCGCTATTCACGAAGATAGAGGAAAAAGGGTTAAGGCAATTCATGCCCTCATTTTTTCATTCAATTTAATGGTCGGGAATGACCGCAGATCCCCCGACAGGATCTCATCCGTTGATCAATACTTATCCCTACGCTGCTACTTCATGATTTTAAGAGGGTCATTCCTCTTCATACAAGGTTGTTAAGACTTGCACATTCAAGTCCTTTTTCTAGGTTCTTGGTAAACCTTTCCAAGGAGGGAGTCTCTGTGAAGAGATCTATTCTGGGGCAATCCTGGAGACCGATATGGGGAAACAAATTCTGGAGAACGGACTGGAAGTCGAACTTGGTTCAACTTATGCATAATTAGATTCATTTATCAACATAAGCCATGCGTGGTTTTTCTGTTATAAGCATATACAACTACTGGTACTGATCAAAATACCACACAGACCTTCTTATAATGAAAACATTCATAGTTTCATAGCTTATGAGCATAATTATTAGAATACATATATTTCCAGATGCTAGAGGCAAAACACTTATCAGAAATAACACCAGGGTTAAGCAACTGCTGAGAGGGGTGCTCATTTCTACCCAACCGTAGGCTTAGCAACTCCCAACGGATTTACCACTAGCCACCCCCGAGCTGAGACCACGATGCTATGAGACTACGTCTCTGTCCGCCAGTGATAGCAGATTTTGCTATTTTTTTGAGCGGTTTTTGCTATTTTTAGCTGATTTGTAAATTAATCCCAGATTAAGGGATTAGGGTTTTGGTATCTATGAAATACCTAAAAACATTGTATATATTGTATTGTGAATGGTGAAATTCGATATAATGAAAATAAGAAAGGTTTTCCCGGTTGAGGGTTTCCGGTAAAAATCTCTGTGTAATCTGTGTATGAGCCATTGATTAATTTTTGTATTGCTTAAGAATCTATATGCATTTCTTTACTTCGCAGGTTTAAAACTTACACGAACACCTCTGATATTATTGTACGATATTGTACCTACAACACCTCTATTTCCTATATCTATCCTTGCCACCAGATATGATTGTTGCTCATGGCGCTATTCTGGTTGCTAATATGAATTATATTCTCCTTTGGACTGATTAGATCTCTAGGTGAAATTCCTTCTTCAGCCCTTTCTGAGATCTCCTTGAGAAAAATTCCTTCTTTTCTATGTGTGTGGGTCACTTACTCCGATAAATATGTCATCCTCTAATCTCTAGATGAACTTTCTTCTCCACCCATGTGAGATCCCTTTGAGTCACTATCTGATGCAGGATCATCTCTCCACGTTAGCCAGCCACGTCAGCGGTTTCAAATCGCGTGCTGAAGAGAGGCACAGCCCTCATTTTCAAATTGAATTTGAATGAATGTAATTAAATGTTTTAGGTTGTTGAGTCATGAGGCCATGCTTTGCACAGGCGTAGAAGTAGGTAGGCCTTAAATGTTGAAGGCTGAGATCTAGATCCAATTTTCAGAATAGACAGCCCATTCAATGCTATTGAATAGGGTAGGTGAGATTGGAGGGAAGAGCTCGAAGAGTCCCCTCATGTAAAAGATCAATTACGATCTCATTTAGAGATAGTTGTAATAGAATATCTAGTCGATAGAAGATAGTCTGTGAGGAGAGAGAAGAAGAGAAGAAGCCAAGACTCTGTTAAAGTCTGAGCTTGAGAACACCCTTGTAAAACAAGCATTTTCCATTTAATACAAACAACATTTTTTCCTACATATTTCTTGTGTTGAATGAATGTCTATGTGTGTTCTATTTATGTTGTGAATGTATGATGTAGGTTTGCAGTTGCAGGAGTTGTTTTGATTTTTAGGCTTGAGAGGTTCTTTGTGGTTTCATGCCAGGAGGGCGTGACAGAACACTATGGGTTCTGAAGACCAGTGCACAGAAGCATTTATGAACTCTGTGGATTCAGACAAAGATGTGCCAAGTGGGCATAAGATCTGAAATCATCAACTCGGGGAAGGTCTTTGAGGTTGCTTAACACCTCAGGAGGCAAGGCTGTGGAGGAGAACACAGTTGCATATAGAACCTCCTTGAGTTCTGTAAAGCTCTACCAAGTGGGCATTGAGCATACGCACAGGTTGTGTTGAGGAAGAACTCTATTGTGAGTTCAACAAAAGTCAGAATCACTGAGGATTCTAGAAACTCTACCAAGTGGGCATTGAGCTAGTGCAAGGAGTGCACAAAAGAAGAAATCTATTGTGAGTTCAAAAGAATACAGAAACTCTGCTATGAGTTATGTACAACTCTGCCAGGAGGGCATTGAGACAGTGTGCAGATAGGCACAGAGAGGAAGAGAACTATGTTGAGTTCTGTAATTGGGAGAAGAATCCACTGAAGGATCTTCACGAGGTTGTTGAATAGCCTAAAACACTCAGCAAGAGGTTGCTTGAGTGAAGGATAGACAGGAGGGCATCCAAGTTCTCCATTTGAAGGAGAAGGGGAAAAGGATAAAATCCCTTAGAGGCCTGAGTATCTGAAAATCTTAGAAGAGATAGCACTGTGTGTGCGAAGACTCTGCAAGGAGTGCAGAAGTCACAGAACTCTTTGAAGGGTTCGAGATACCCTAAATCTTTGGAGAAGCATCGTTTTTATACGTGCAGGCGAGGAATCAAGTTGAAGAGATCGCAGGTAAATGAGAACAAAGGTCGAGGCCTTTGAACATTGGAATTTTTCCAAGTGTTGGCAGAAAGTGCGCCAAAGATCATGAGGAGAAATAGTTGTCATCGGATGCTCCGAAGAGATATAGACCATTGAAGGTTTCCACATCCAGGAGGCAGTGCAGGAGGAGCGTACAAGAGAGATTATCTGAACCGTCAGATCTCGAGCGAACAATCATCAGCCGTTAGATCTGATAGGAGATGCACGGGGATTAAACCTTCGTGAACAGTAAAGAAAAAGTCCTAAAGGAGTCGCATCGGGATTTCGATGTTCGGGAGTTCAGGAGCCTGGAGGATGAAATTTCGATCCCTCGACAACAAAAATTGTGAGACTATGAAAGAATCTGAGTCATTCGTTGGAAGGAGGACACGTGTCACAAGATCACCCATATCGGGGATTCGGACATCAAAGGTCAGATAAGGAAGTCTTTCGACTTCACGAGTGGCGAAGTCACGAAGAGATCAAGATCATCCATCTGAGGAGGACAGGTGGCAGAGATCAATGGATCTTGTGAACTCAGAGGTTCACGAGGTGAGAGCCCAGGATTTGGGTGTTCCAAGTCATGAGGAGCGGAGACAGCCATAGGATATAGGTCGCGGAGGACCTTTGGATCAGAACCTCATCGTGCATATCACGCATTCAGAGGTTTGGAGGTTGAGAGGACCTCGTCTCGACTGCAGAATTCATGAAGTGTCGAGTGTCGGGCACGAGGGGACACGTGGTAGAACCACAATGTGGGGCCCGCGTGGTTAACAGGTGGACATGCACATCTCGGGGATTCATGGGACAAGAGCATGAGAGCTCAACCCTTCAACTTGTGAAGTCGCAAAGTTGCGACGGGAGCTAGCATTTAGCCTAGTCGTTGGTCACGCATAGAGGGCGTTGACAAGGAGGAGCCATACCCATATCGGCATTTCGAGTATCGTGAGTCTGGAAAGGAAGGAGTTAGAATATTCAACTCATGAAATCACGAGATCACGAGTTGTGACAAGTGACTTTGGGTTAGGCCCTTAGTCATAGTGTTGTGGTCACTTGGGGAAAATCGGAGCTCACGCCTAGTGTTGTTCACGCAGGGGAGCTTCCGAAAAGAACATGTGGATCAATTGAAAGGAGATTCCAGCAGTGAATCGAAAGGGCCACTTCGGATCATAAAAGAAACTAAACGATCCTTAGACCAAGAGGTCGGGCGCTGGGACCCCGAGGGGTTGCGATAGTGCACCATCAAGTTTGGTATCAGAGCGGAACTTCATCTATAGATTTTAGGTGAAGCGAAGAGAAGAAGAAGACAGTCAGGAGGACTATAAGAAGAGGTTGGAAACACTCAGAGGTGAAGAGTGGCAGTAGTAGGTTTGCTAGGAGGGCAGACAAGAATAGCAAGATGGCTACTAAATGCTATATGAGTGCTGGAAGGAAAGACCCAGAGCTGATGGGAAAAGATGAATGGAATGAAGAACTTGCCAAGATGAGGGCAAGGATGGATGAACTTGCATTTGAGATGCAGTAGAATGCAAAGTCGCGATGGGTATATGAATGGCTCATGAAGTCGAAGGCAAAATGGCCAGTCAAGGAGTTGATGGCTAGAAGACAGCGTAGGCTATTAAGAGGATGGTTGAGGCATGCTGAAAACCTTGACGGACCTGAGGAAGTGGTTCAGGTATGTGAGCCAGAGACTGGGATAAGCCTCAATAGTGAGGAAGAATTGGGATCAGCTGAAAATCTCAAGGACTGCTAGGAGGGCAGCCCAGAAATTCCCAATTTCCAAGTGGGCAAAGAGTTGAGATCGTTGCAGGATCTCACAGACTGTCACGAGGACAACCATGGAATTTCACATTGCCAGGTGGGCAATGGATCGAGATCATTGCGAGATCTCATGGACTACCAGAAGGGCAGTAGAAAGTTTCCAATTTTCCAGGTGGGCAAGGGAACAGAGATGGGATCAGTTGATTCCATAGACTTCCAGGAGGGTAGTAGGGAAATCCCATATTGCCAGGTGGGCATGGATAAGAAGATGAGACTATCTGAGGATCTCATAAACTCAAAGGTGAGTTTGAATCAGCAGATGAAGCTGATAGAAGAGGAGAATCTGAGGGATCTTTTGATGATTAGGGGAATTTAGGTATTCCTACCATTAGCCCAAGGGAAGGCAGATTTTTTCGTTGTGGATGTTGAGGCAGCAACAGCAGAAGCAGGATAGCCAGCTGAGACTGTCAGGGAAGCATTGGAGCAGACTTTGGAAGTTGCCCAAGAAGAAGAAGAGAATGATCATTCTGAGGAATGGCTCAATGCTTTCAGCCAGGGAGCTGAGGAAGTTGTAGCACTAAAGCTAACAGTAGAAGAAAAAGAGCAAGCAGATCAAGTGCTCACTCCATGGGAGATGGAGCTAGAGATGTTGTAGGATTGGCTGAACAATCCAGAGCCAACAGGATAACTGGTAGAAGTTGAGCTATCAGAGAAGGTGAATGAACGGCAGGTCAGTCAAGGGGAGACTGCAGAAATGAACTTTGCAACAGGGTGGCAAGTTAAGGCCACAAAAGAAGATGAAGAAGATGGCATGGGAGATCATGGTGATCTGCCCAATTGCAGAAAAATTATGCAGCTGAGGAGACTGCATGAATAGAGCCAGCCACTGGAGCAACTGGATGAAGTGATTGAGAAGATCAGGAGGATGATGTTAGGGTCAGTAAGGACTTTTAGTAAGGAGAAGATGGACAGAAAGGAAGCAGCAGTAGCAGCAACGCAGCAGCAGTAGCAAAGAGGTGGAGCGAGGAGCCAGCTCTAGAAGATGATTTGGGATCCAGGAGGATTTCCACAGCTGAGAGTGGAAGATCATGAGCAGAAGCTCATGAATTTTGCAACTGAGGAGTATGATGTAGGATCATCTCTCCATGTTAGCCAGCCACGTCAGTGGTTTCAAATCGCGTGCTGAAGAGAGGCGCAACCCTCGTTTTCAAATTGAATTTGAATGAATGTAATTAAATGTTTTAGGTTGTTGAGCCATGAGGTCGTGCTTTGCACAAGTGTAGAAGTAGGTAGGCCTTAAATTTTGAAGGCTAAGATCTAGATCCGATTTGCATACTAGACAACCCATTCAATGCTATTGGATAGGGTAGGTGAGATTGGAGGGAAGAGATCGAAGAGCCCCCTCATGTAAAAGAACAATTATGATATCATTTAGAGATAGTTTTAATAGAAGAGCTAGTCGAGAGAAAAGAGTCTATGAGGATAGAATAGAAGAGAAGAAGCCAAGACTCTGTTAAAGTCTGATCTTGAGAACACCCTTGTAAAACAGGCATTTGCCATTTAATACAAACAGCAGTTTTTCCTGCATATTTCCTGTGTTGAATGAATGTTTGTGCGTGTTCTATTTATGCTATGAATGTATGTTGTAGGTTTGCAGTTGTAGGAGTTGTTTTGATTTTCAGGATTGAGAGGTTCTTTGTGGTTTCATGCTAGGAGGGCGTGACAGAACACTGCGGGTTCTGAATACTAGTGCACAGAAACATTTTTGAACTCTGCGGATTCAAACAAAGACGTGCCAAGTGGGCACAAGGGCTGAAATCATCAAATCGGGGAAGGTCTTTGAGGTTGTTGAACACCTCAGGAGGCAAGGTTGTGGAGGAGAACAAAGTTGCAGATAGAACCTCTTTGAGTTCTATAAAGCTCTACCAAGTGGGCATTAAGCATACGCACAGGTTGCATTGAGGAAGAACTCTATTGTGAGTTCAACAAAAGTCAGAATCACTAAGGATTATAGGAACTATGCCAAGTGGGCATTGAGCTAGTGCAAGGAGTGTACAGAAGAAGAACTCTATTATGAGTTCAGAAGAAGACAGAAAATCTATTGTGAGTTATGTACAACTTTGCTAGGAGGGCATTGAGACAATGTGCAGATAGGCACAGAGAGGAAGAGAACTATGTTGAGTTATATAATTGGGAGAAGAATCCACTGAAGGATATTCGTGGGGTTTTTGAACAGCCTGAAACACTCAGCAAGAGGTTGCTTGAGTGAAGGATAGCTAGGAGGGAATCCAAGTTCTCCATTTGAAGGAGAAGGGAAAAAGGATAAAATCCCTTAGAGGCCTGAGTATCTGAAAAGCTCAGAAGAGATAGCACTGTGTGTGCAAAGACTCTGCAAGGAGTGCAGAAGTCACAGAACTCTTTGAAGGGTTTGGGATACCCTAAATCTTGGGAGAAGCAGCGTTTTTATATGTGTAGGTGAGGACTCAAGTCGAAGAGCTCGCAGGTAAAGGAGAACAAAGTTCGAGGCCTTTGAACATTGGAATTTTTCCAAGTATTGGCAGAAAGTGCGCCAAATCTCATGAGGAGAAATAGCTGTCGTCGGATGCTCCGAAGAGATCTGGACCATTGAAGGTTTCCTTGTCCAGGAGGCAGTGCAGGAGGAGGGCACAGGAGAGATGATCTGAATCATCAGATCTCAAGTGAACAACCATCAACCGTTAGATCTAACAGGAGATGCATGGGGGTTAAACCTTCATGAACAACAAAGCAAAAGTCCCGACGGAGTCACATTGGGATTTTGACGTTCGGGAGTTCAGGAGCCTAGATGATGAAAGTCTGGGCCCTCGACATCAGAAATCGCGAGACTACGAAAGAATCTGAGTTGTCCATTGGAAGGAGGACATGTGTCACGAGATCACCCATATCGGGGATTTGAACATCGGAGGTCAGATAAGGAAGTATTTCAACTTCATGAGTGGTGAAGTTGCAAAGAGATCAGGACTGTCCATCTGAGGAGGATAGGTGGTAGAGATCGAGGGATCTCACGAACTCGGAGGTTCGCAAGGTGAGAGCCCAGGAGTTGGGTGCTCCAAGTCGCGAGTATCGAAGTCACGAGGAGCAGAGACAGCCGTAGGATCCAGGTCATGGAGGACCATTGGATCAGAGCCTCATCACGCATATCGTGCATTCGAAGGTTTGGAGGTTGAGAGGACCTCATCTCGACTGCAGAAGTCACGAAGTGCCAAGATTTGGGCATGAGGGGACACATGGCAGAACCACAAGGTGGGGCCCACGTGGTTGACAGGAAGACACGTGTTGTAGGGAGAAAGGATTCAACACTCCATTGACTTCTCACATCTCAGGGATTCATGGGACAATAGCATGAGATCTCAACCCTTCGACTTGTGAAGTCGTGAAGTTGCGACAGGAGCTAGCGTTTAGCCTAGCCGTTGGTCACACGTAGAGGGCACTGACAAGGAGGAGCCATACCCGTATCGGCATTTCGGGTATCGTTAGTCTGGAAAGGAAGGATTTGGGAGCTTCAACTCATGAACTCCCAAGATCTCGAGTTACAACAAGTGACTTTGGGTTAGGCCCTTGGTCATAGCGTTGTGGTCACTTGGGGAAAAGCGGAGCTAACGCCTAGTGTTGTTCACACAAGGGAGCTTCCAGAAAGGACCTATGGATCGATTGAAAGGAGATTCTAGTAGGGAATCAAAAGAGCCACTTCGGCTCATAAAAGAAACTGAATGATCCTTAGACTAGGAGGTCGGGCGCTGGGACCCCGAGGGGTTGCAACAATGCGCCATCACTATCCTTCGTGGCTCAATCACTTGAGAGAAATTTTGTATTTTCTCCAAAGTAGATGACTCAAGCACATGATCCAAATTCCTTATTTTCTCCCATTTTCTCCCTCTCTCCTTCAAATCCTCGACTCTGATGTTTCCCAGAAATCGATCCTTTGATTGTTGCATGTTGGTTTATAAATTTTCTAAGATCTCCTACAAAGTTGGTTGATCTGTTGCAAAAGAAAGTGGATATGTGCTTAGTCCTTCAAGCACCCACTCGGCACTTTGTATCCCATATATATGTTGTTGCAACCCTAGATCTGAACTTGATCTCTAAAGTGGTCAATCAAATCTCATATATCTGTCGATACCATGTGCACTTGGTTTCCTCCCAAAGCAACCTTGCTTTGATACCATGTTGAATTTTTCCCAAGTGGATTCAACCATTGGTATGCACTAATACCATGTTTATATTTTACCACTCTACTCAAAACCTGGTAGTTAGCTCAAAATAAAATCACTTAATCTAATAAAAGCATAGTTGATTAATAAAATAAACATGTAGCAGAAGCATAAACAAGGAAACCAAATCAAGCACACATAAACACCAATATTTTCGAGTAAACCATGTTGAAATTTTCCAAAGTGGATTCAAGCCTTGGTATGAACTAATACCATGTTGATATTTTACAACTCTACTCAACACTCGGTAGTTAGCTCAAAATAAAATCGCTTAATCTAATCAAAGAACAGTTGAGTAATCAACTAAACATGCAACGGAGGCATAAACAAGGAAACCAAATCAAGCACACATAAACACCAATGTTTTCGGGTAAACCCATGGAAAAACCCCAGAGGGAAAACCAGTCCAATGATTCTTTTATTAAGGTCAAATTAGGGCTCCCATAACAGGGATAATGGCCCACTAAGAGAAGTATACATTGCAAACAAACTTGGAAACTTATGTGTTATCATACGACCTATTATGGCATGTTTCTCTATGCATCTGTGAATTGTCCTTCTATGACCCATAGACATCGACGACTGTCTCCATTGTGACCATGGATATCCATGACTGTCTACACTATGACCCACAGATGTGTATGGAAATTCTGTATGACAAGCTCTGTACGGTACGACAAGGAAACAATATCATACAATGAAAAGAAGGAAGTTAAACATGGAAAATAGGAGTAGAGAAAAACTTATAGGTTTGGGAAGGGCATATGGTTTGAGTATATATTTATATGAAGGTTGATGACTGCTTGATGATGTCTTCATCCAGTCATCCTTGTATTTTCAAATGGATGTTAATATTAAAAAAATAGAGCATATGGTATCAAGAAAAGGAAAAATTCAAAGGAAATTACGACATTTGTAACTTTGATGATGGTACCCAAGTTGGGATTCTTTCACTACCATAACCCCATCTTGTTCCATATGGAATGGACAAATTTTATGCACCCCAATTCTTGTTTCTACATTGAACTTCAGAAATTTGATTATCTATCTATTGCAATCAATTTAAATGAGTAATACATTCACACGACAAGTTATTTCTCCAACCAAATTAATACATACAAATATTGCATGGATATCACATTATTCTCAAATAAAATCATAAAATAATTCAACACATTCAATAGAAAAACCATAATTTAAAAATTATAATAGATTCACTTGGGATTAATCCAATATGTTCACTATGAGCATGTACACCTTATAATTAAATCTTAAATGATACTTAGACAATGGTAAACTAAAATAATAGTAGATAAACTAAACTATAACAATTAATTAAATATCAGAGGTGGAAGGTGTGGAGGGGGGTTATTTACAATATCGGAAGTCAAATAGTCACCAACTATGCCTGAGATATTGGATCTTTAACCAACAATGAAGCGGAGGCTTATGCTCTCTATGTTATCATCAACCTGGCCTTCTTCAACCGATTAAAAAACCTCATTATTTGCATATGTTCCATGCTAGTTATAAGATAAATTGTCCATAGGAATATCATAGGGGGGAATATATACAAATGCATCATATCTCGTACCTTATGCATTCTTAAAAAAATTGACAAAACAACTCTCTACCACATCAAGCAAGAACTCAATATGGAGACAGAAAAAAATGAAAAGGTTGGATCTAGATTAAGCAAAGGTTATATGTTAATAAGGGGTTAATTAATGTTCCATCAATTCCATTAATTACTGAAATGATTTGTATTAAAGGAAAGGACAAATGGAGGTGCATCAAGGTGAAGTGAATTCCTACACACTCCAGTTCGAGTTACTCCATTCATTACATGATCTTGTGTGTTGTTTAGTTTTTATCGTAGGAATCTATGGGAAGTTTTGTTTTTACAATTCTCAAAGCATGAAGGCTCGACCAAGGTTTCCATAAAACAACAATCGAAGAGTGTCTTAATCAACAAATGTGGCCTTCTGGTATTTGCTTCCTAGTTACAAGGTATCCTCAGTTCCTTGGTGAACTTTTTAATTTCATTATCCTCTTTTTGAGTGTGAACCCCCATGAAGTTTTGATCTAGATGGATATTGGTGGCCACCCACCTTTTCCAACTGGCTCAAAATAGTTTTCTGACATTTTTGGCAATTTACTATTTTTAGTAGTTTTTACTTCCAGGGCCTTTTTGAGGGCCTAAATAAAGGTATTTCGGTATCGAGATCCTCAATGATATAAAAATGCATGATTGAGCCCCCAAAATGAATCTCCTAGGTGATACCTTTCCAACGGGCTATCACACACCTAAAACGGATATCGTATGCAAAAGTTACGACCTCGAGAAGTTGATGTACTAGCTTACCCAAACGGGGCCCACATGACTTTTGGCATTTCATCTCCTAGGGTTAGGTTTTTGGATTTCTAGGGTTTTTGGCATTCTTGATTATTTTAAAAAGGCCTTCAGTGCCTCATTGTAACTAGCTTCTTGCGAATGTGTGCTGACGTCACATCTCTTCTCAGAGATAAGCCGCCACCATTCCAGCAAGCTTGTTTCCGCTGCATTTTACAGTTTCAGCTTATTTCGTTATTGAATAGAAAACCAGTTTTACTGTATCTCTGTTATTTTGTGTTAAGCACCTGTTAATAATCTGTATTCATTTCTTTCTTCTCATAAAATCTGGATCAGTGGTATCAGAGCGGTCTACTCCTTGTTGTCTTAATGCATGTCCCCAACGGCGTCGGAGTACAAAGAGTTGGGTCTCGAGCTTGTTTCTCTTGAGGACAGAAGCTCTCACACACCCAAGCGACCTCCCATGGTAGGAGAAAATAAAGATGATGGGAGAGGATATCCTTTCAAACTGTTGATTGAGGAAGCCCTCATGCAACAGAGGAATGAGATGATGGATAGTTTAGCGCAAATCCTTTGGCGACTACCAACAAACGATGCATCTTCTTTGAACGGAGGCGCCGCCCCCTTCAAGGTACAAATAAAATTTGATATTCCTATATTTGAAGGTTAGATAGACACAGATTTTGTATACAAGTGGTTGAATCTACTAGAAGGGTATTTTTCTGTTCATAAATTTTCGAATAGAGAAAAGATTACTTTTGCACTCCTCAAACTCGTTCCCCATGTCAAAGATTGGTGGGAAAATTTCTGTGAGCAAAAGGAAACAGAGGAAACCTCATTATTTTTAGTCACAACCACCTGGGAATCCTTCAGGGATTCTATTAAGGAACAATACTACCCTGTCGGAAGTTATGACAACATGTATACCAAATGGACCATACTGCAGCAAGAAAGAGACCAAGCAGTGCCAGATTTCACAAATATATTCCATACCTTCTGCACCAAGTTGGGTATCAAAGATTCGGAGCAACATCTGGTGCTCAATTATCGGGGTGCTATGCATAGATAAATCCAGACCGAAATGGAATTTCTAGACATCTCATCCTTGGGCGCGGCCTACCGATATGCCGTCAAAATCGAGCAAAATCTCAAACAAAAGACGCGACAATTTGGGCCTGGGAACCCCTCATAAAAAAATCCAGGAAAGGGAGGCCCCAACCCATCAAACAAAGGATAGAGCAAAGATGGATAGTATCAAGACAACCAATACAAAATGCAAGCAAAGAAGGACACTGGAAAGACAAAGAAAGATATCGGGAAGTGGTGCGACTTCCATAAGAGCCCTTGGCATAACACTGCTGACTGTCGCTCAAAGTAGTCGCTGGTGGCCAAAGTGAAAGCCTCTGAATCAAATGCAGATTATGACTCCGAGACAGAACCAGAAAGGGGAAGACAGATCATTGACATGGAACCCAGTGCCACCGTTGCTACCACCAAGATCTAACCTGGTGAACCAGATGAGCCAGAAGAAGGAGAGCACCTCTTCCATTCACAGATGTGGGTAAAAGGAACCCTGTTGCACTTCATCATTGACAGTGGTAGCCAGAATAACCTCATCTTAGCAGAGGTTGTCAAGCGGTTGGCCCTGCCAACAACGCCACACCCACAACCCTACACCATTGGATGGCTCCGCCAAGGAAGCGATCTCTGCGTTGGCCAACAGTGTCGACTATCATATGGCATCAAGCCCTTCAAAGATGAGGTATTGTGTGATGTTGCTCCTCTTGAAGTTTGTGATGTTCTTTTGGGCCAACCTTATTTATGGAAACGTCATGTTGTATATGAGTCTAGGCCTCATAGTGTTATTATTACTTTGAACAGGAAATTGTACAGGATACCTGAGGCAGTCCAACCTAGTGCTATTTCCTTGATCTCTACTGAGCAATGCAGGAAGGTCATCTCTCAGACGGGGAAGTTTGTCTTCTTCGTGATTCTCTCTCAGAATAAGAAAAAGATCGCAGCCACATCTAGGGTCTCTGCGACCGACCACTCCACACAGCAGAAGCAAGTAGATAAGGTCGTGGAAGAATACTTAGATATCTTCTCCTCACCTACAGGAGTACCTCTGCACTGCCAAGTCAAGCACCCCATCGATCTAACCCCCGGCGCACCACTTCCCAATGGGCCATTCTATCATCGCTCTTTGTTAGATAATGAGGAGATCAAGAGATAGATCTAAGAACTACTCCACAAGGGGCACATACGCCCTAGCTCATCACCTTGTGGGAGCCCAATTGTGCTGGCACAGAAGAAAGATGGAACCTGGCGACTCTGTATTGATTACTGGGCTCTGAATAAAATCACTATTAGAAACCGGTACCCAATTCCCCATATCGATGACCTCCTTGATCAACTCACGGGAGCCAAATACTTCAGTAAGATTGATCTGAAGTCTGGATACCACCAGGTCCCGATAGAATAAACAGATGTATGGAAGACCGCCTTCAAGTCAAAGGAAGGACTTTTTGAATGGTTGGTCATGCCCTTTGGTTTGAAAAATGCTCCAGCCACTTTCATGAGGATGATGGACGATATCCTGCGACCATTCACCAATACTTTTGTAGTGGTGTATCTGGATGACATTCTAATTTACAGCAAGACTTGGGACGAACACTCGCAGCGTATTCAGCAGGTTCTGCACACCCTATGGCAGCACAAGCTATACGCCAACCTGGAAAAATGCTCCTTCGACATGGACAGGGTCCATTACCTGGGCTACATCATTGATCAACATGGTGTACATGTGGATCCAGCCAAGATCCAAGTCATCAGTGACTGACCAGCCCCAACAACACTCACTGAGCTTCGGAGCTTCTTGGGACTTTCTAATTTCTACCGCAGGTTTGTGTTGGGTTTCTCCCATATTGCATGGGCCCTCATCCAAATTAACAGGGGTGGTGGTAAGGTGAAATTTTCATGGGGCCAGTCCCAACAACAAGTGTTCAATGATTTGAAGCAGTGCTTGTGCTCAGCCCCAGTACTTTCACTACTAGACCTGTAGCATCCCTTTGAGATCGAGACAGATGCTTCAGACTATGTCATGGGCGTCGTTCTCACTCAGCACGGCCACCCCGTGACCTATCATAGTGAGACACTCTCAGATACTGTCGATAAGTACCCTACTTGCAACAAAGAAATGTACTCCATTTTGTAAGAATGTCGCCAGTGGAGACATTACATTCTTGGGAAGGAGACAATCATCCACACTAATCATAAGCCACTGCAGTTCATGAAGACACAGGGAAAACTGCAAAATGACCGCCATCAAAAGTGGTCCACATACTTGCAGCAACTCCACCTCAACATCAAGTATAAAATGGGAAGCACCAATTGTGTTGTTGATTTCCTCAGCAGACCACTAGTCACGGCACTCATCACGATGCTAGACTCTTACGGCCATGAGACATCTGGATGGCCCCAACTCTATGAGACAGACCCTGACTTCACCACCACCTACCAAATGTTGGGTGCAAATGCAGTTGTCGATAATTTCCATCTTCAGGATGGGTTGTTGTGTCATCTGGGCCATATCTGTGTTCCATCAAGCGAGCGAGCGAAGCTGATCTAGTAATCCCACTACAGTCGAGTGGCAGGACACTTCGGCGTCGAAAAGACAGTGGCAATGCTACATAAACATTTCTACTGGCGGAAACTTCGACAAGATGTCGGCAAGTATATTAGGTCTTGTACTGTCTGCGCTATTTCCAAACCGACCACTAAGAAACAGGGCTTGTACACCCCTCTTCCTACTCATGACAGGCCATGGGAATCCATCTCAATGGACTACATGTTGGGCCTCCCATCCACCAAGCGGGGAAATGACTTTGTTTTTGTGGTTTTTGATCACTTTTCTAAGATGGCAATTCTGGTTGCCTGGAAGAAGAGCATCACAGCAGAGGCCACTGCCAAGCTCTTCTTTGAACGAGTCTGGGTACATTTTGGAATCCCACAAACCATTTTCTCAGATCAGGATAGTCGATTTCTTAGCACATTCTGGTCGAGCCTCTAGTCACTGCTGGACACTAAGCTCACCAAATCCACGTC
Organism: Picea engelmannii; assembly: GCA_009831015.1. Classification (NCBI taxonomy): domain Eukaryota; kingdom Viridiplantae; phylum Streptophyta; class Pinopsida; order Pinales; family Pinaceae; genus Picea; species Picea engelmannii. The sequence continues at coordinate 346,480 of ML792140.1, read as the reverse complement.
CTTCCACTCCCAGATAGATGGCCAAACCGAGGTTGTAAATCGAATGATTGTGCATATCCTTCGCATTTACAATTCAAATAACCCTCGCACATGGGATGAGAGCCTTCCTTATGTCTAGCATAGCTACAACCGATCCTTGCATAGCTCAACCGGCCACAGCCCCTTTCAAGTGGGGTTGGGGTTCCAACCATTGGGTCCCATAGATGTTGCACTTCCCCTTGTGGTCACCTCGACTGACTCATCTCCTGCTCCAAATGAAGCTGACAAAGCCACCCAGTTCATTGAGTGGATCCAGCACATCTACCAACAGGTTCAGGATATCCTACAGAAGTCCAATGACAAGTACAAGTTTCAGGTGGGTGACAAAGTTTGGTTGCACTTGCAGAAGGAACGCCTTACAAGACCCCATCAGAAGCTTCTCCCACTCCGTTATGGACTGTACACTATCACCAAGGTCATAGGGGATAATTCTTTTGAGCTCAACATTCCTCCTTTCCTTGGCCTACACCCAGTGTTCAACATGGATCTCCTTCGCCCTTATTTCCAACCATTATTGGACACCTCAGAAGTAGCAGAACAGATGACACCAACAGATCTCAACCCCGACTACATACAACAGGCATCCAATGATCAAATTGTGGATAGACAGATCAAGGGCACTCGACAACAAAGGATCTAGCTTTATCGAGTCGTCAAAGCAGGGCAGCTTCTGCACCAAGGCAAGTGGCTCACCTGGGGCCAAATTCAACAGAAATTTCCTCATCTAATGGGGGACCTCAACTCAATGGAGACCATTTCTTTCTAAGGAGGGAGGATTGATCCAGATGGATATCAGTGGCCACCAACCTTTTCCAACTGGCTCAAAACAGTTTTCTGACATTTTTGGCAATTTACTAATTTTTAGCAGTTTTTACTTCTGGGGCCATTTTGAGGGCCTAAATGAAGGTTTTTCGGTATCGAGCTCCTCAGTGATACCTTTCCAATGGGCTATCACACACCTAAAACAAAGATCATATGCAAAAGTTATGACCCCGGGAAGTTGATGTACTAGCTTACCCAAATGGGGCCCACATGACTTTTGGCATTTCATCTCCTAGGGTTAGGTTTTTGGATGTCTAGGGTTTTGGGAATTCTTGCTTATTGTAAAAAGGCCTTTAGAGCCTCATTGTAACTGGCTTCTTGCAAATGCACATTGTTGTCACATCTCTTCTCAAAGATAATCCGCCACCATTCCAACAAGCTTGTTTCCGCTACATTCTACAGTTTCAGCTTATTTCATTATTGAATAGAAAACCAGTTTTACTGTATCTCTACTATTTTGTGTTAAGAACCTGTTAATAATCTATATTCATTTCATTTTGCTAATAAAATCTGGATCAAGTTTGTTGCGAGTGGCCCCTCTTATATTATTTTCTCAGTCAAATGGAGGGTTCCCATTTCCAAAATCACTAATTCCATGAAATTAGGTTGGGGGTATTCTCCCTTTCACCCTTTGGTTAGATTTCCCTTCTTGAATATTATTTTCATAACTTCTCTATTCTCCTTTCAGATTTTGGAAGTTTGGTGTTTTTGGAGCCTAAATTCAATAGATTTCATAGATTTGAGACTTTAATTGGTGTAATTTGGGTTTTCCTAGGGTTCTTTATTCTTTTCCTATTCATATTCTTGAGCCTCATCCTTCCGTGATAGGATTCAACTATGTTCTGAGAGAACTCTTAGCCTTTACTATTGTTCTAGTGGTGTCATTGCAACTCCCCTTGATAACTAGAGTCCTTATAATTCTCACTCTCTTACTTATGATTATGTGCCCAGTCTATATTTGTACCTTCTACTTTCACTTATGGGGATCAATCCAGGTCCATTTCCCAACTCTTCCCTCAATATTAAGATTTGAAAGTGAAACTCTATGGAATTGAGAATTTTTAAAACAATGAAACCAAATTGGAATGAGGTTAAATCCATCCTAAAGAGGTAAGGGGACATTTTTTAATGTATCAAGACCCAATTTGGATAATTCATGGGTAAATTCAGTAATATGGAAAACTTGGTTTTAGTCCTTTTCAAAATAATTGAGAATTTAAGCCAAGAAAGGAACAAAACTTCTACCCTAAAACAAATAGTGGTTATTCTTATGCAAAGAACGGAGAGAATGGAACAAGAAATCGGGAAATATCATGAAAGGGAGATAGAAATATATGGGTTCACAAGTTAGAAATGACTATGGAAACATTGCTCCAAAGGATGAATATCATTGAACAAGAACACGAATACTAGAGAGAATGGGTAGCCCCACAAATCTCTAAATCATGATCCAACAACCGCAATACAACACTCAAACAGGTCAGTCAGGAGAAGAAAAATAAGGACAAGAAGAATAACCTATGGACAAAGGAAAATGCGCAAATCCAAGTTGGAATGCAGGATGAACCAGCAACCAAAATAGAAAATTGAAGTTCTTTAAATGCATTTTGATGATGGGCCAATTTATTAGAATATATGGCAGTCTGAATTCCCAAACATGTAAGTTTCACAATGTTTTATGTGATAGGAAGCAAATAGATATGAACTTTGACTTTGAAGATTCAATTTTTGTAAACTTTTGATTGTTACTTGCCTCTGGTGCAGCCCTTTAATATATACAACCTTTAAGTTTCTTTTAAAAAAAAATCAATTACTTAAATACGAATACATAAACTTTGAGGCTATAAGCATGAAATATGTCACATAAAAATATGTCATTTAATATCATAATGAAAAATATGTCATTTAATATCACAATGAAAAATATGTCACATAAACATATATCATTTAATATCATAGTGAAAAACATGTCATTTAATATCACAGTGAAAAATATATCACATAATATCATTGTTGGCACAGGGGAAGACCCAGGGTTCAACGCTACAACAGCGCACCAACAAAACCCTAACTACCAGCCCTTTCAGCAACACCTGTGAAGCAGATGAAGTCTCACCCGAGGTAGAGGCAGGGGTGGTTACAGGACTCAGATGTCTGCAACCTTATCTAGGACACGGATCTGTGATTCTAACACTTAACAGAGCACTTAGCAGTTAATCTTCATCAATATTCAGTTCTTAGTAATAGCGCAGACGTACGCACTTAGATCTGTAACCCTTCTACAGTCATGCATAGAGCACTACTAGAACTTATATTACATCACATAGATAGGATACCATCATTTTACTTACTCCGCCTAGACATCTATTTATACATACAAAAGTGGGCCTAAGCATGGGTGAACCCATAGGCTGACATCCCTTTCCCATTACATTGTCCCAAAACCCAAAAAGGGGCCCAAAAGTGGGTCAAGATCCCATGATCTCTGCTTCGTCTGGCACTCCATATTCGATAGGCTGTCAAAGTCCCAAAACTGGTCAAATATGACCAAGTGTTCCTCAAAACTTTGTCAAGGGCCAACAAGTCCCCAACACTCACATGTGAGTCGTACCAAGTCACTCTGGTCTGAGCAATTCCGCTTCAAACGCCTCGAGCTACTTCAATCTACTGCAGTGCTATTTCATCTTGCTCAGTGAACTCCTAAATAAGTGCATCATTGACTGGTCCTTCGAGGCGTTGTTCTACTGTACTCACAACCTGTTCAATTTCTACTTCTTGGATTTCAAGTTCAGTGAATAATTGGCATGCCTTTTCTTGCACTGGTTGAAGTCATTGAGAGACTTCCATTACTTTACTCTGGAGTGTGCGTACTTGTTTTTGGTTCATGCGGTACTCTAGAAACCTCTTCATTCTCTCAACTGGTGACAAGGCCTTTAGCTGCACTTGTAACATGTTTGTCTACTGCTTTGCGTGTTGGAGCTACGACTCTGCCTATAAGTCTGGATTTTCTGTGAGGCTTTCATATGTCTCGATTCTTCTGGAGCTCAGCTGCTTGTATTCCAAGGCAAATTATTTTAGTCAGTCAACTGCACTTCGAGCAATGGCCTCTCTTAGATATCTTATTTCTTGAGGTGTCTCAGGCACAGTGCGAAGTTCCAGGTCTGTGATGTGTTGCTGAAGTTGTTGGATCACTCCTTCCAGTTGTGCCACCTATTGTGGAACTCGTTCTTCTATTTGGACTTCAATTATTGTCACAGAGTGAAGTGCTATGTGAACCCATTCATTTACTTCAAGTTTCTCTATGAGCAATTGTTCCCTATCTTGTTGTAGCGCTTCTTTCTCTTCCTCCCACTTTTCTTGAAGAGCTAGTTTTTCTTGTTCTGCATTACTGCGTTGTTATAGCATATCGTTCTATGCCTGTGCCAAAGCTTGGGTATCTTGCATTGTCTCTTCCTGAGCTCGTCGAAGGAGAGATTCAACTTTATTGGCGATCTAGTGTAGTTGGGCTAGCTCATCTCCTAGTTCTTATGTTCCACTTGTCGATATAAATGTAAATATAAATATAAATGTAAATATAAATATAAATGTAAATATAAATGAGATCATTTAATGAAGGCGCCTTGGTATAATGTAATCAAAAATTTTTGTGGGTACAGATTTCCCGATAGGGAAATAAAAGAGCCTTAGTGTTCTTCGGGCTAGTAGAAAAGAGAAGATCCTGTGAGCGGACGTGCTTGCGAGCGCACCTGCGTCAAGTGGTATCATAGCTTAGAAAATCTTCTTTGCTTTCTGTAGCAAGGATAAGGAAGAATTCACCATGCCGCCAAGGAGAAGGGATAGACAATCACCCGATCTAGAGGAGGAAAGGGAAACGCCTAGAGGAAGGGGTAGAGAAGTGCAGAATCCAGAAGTAGAAAGAGATCTGCATAACTTATGCACTAGAGTTGTGGACATGGAGATAAGACAAAGGTGCACAGCTGATGTAGGAGATATCAATGAGTCCAAAAATGAAGATGATTCTTGACATGGAGAAGAAGAAATCCCAGCAGAAGATGCAGCAAATGAATGCTTACTTAAAGCTGTTGCAAGAATGGGTGCAAAGGTGAAAATGGACATTCCATTTTATGAGGGAAATCTAGATGTAGAAGAGCTTCTAGACTGGATTAGAGCTCTAGACACCTATTTTGATTATGAAGATATCGAAGAGGACAAGAAAGTCAGGCATGCCATCACAAGATTAAAAGGACATGCAACCTTGTGGTGGGATGAACTACAAGCTGATAGGCGTTGCCAAGGTAAGCAGAAAATTAAGAGCTGGGACAGGATGATCGTGAAGATGAAGGTAAAATTCATCCCCAGGGACTATCAAATTTATCTGTTCAGGAGGATGCAGAACCTGAGACAGAAGTTGATGACAGTAAAAGAATATACTGAGGAATTTTACAGGTTTAATATAAGGGCAGGTCATCACGAAAGCAATGACGAAAAAGTGGCCAGGTATATGAATGGCCTGAGATATGAGATTCAGGATGAAATGAGCATGGCAACCATCCAAACAGTGGAGGATGCTTATCAAATGGCTTCGAAAGCGGAAGAGAAGCTGAGTTGAAAGCAGAGTCAGAGGGGCTGAGGCAAAATCCAGCCCAGGGGAAAGTCAGTTGCACAGGAAAGAACCCAGAAGCCCAGGGATGACTAGAAGAAACCTCAGACTCGGACAGAGAGAGGTGGAAGCTCACAGTGAGGGCGATATGCTGAACAGAGAGGACAGCATACTGAGCAGAGAGGAGATTATGCTGATAATAATACTTTTYCTCGTACTAGAGGTCGGGGAAGAGGAAGAGTTAGAGTAATCACATGCTTCACATGTGGAAAGAAYGGGCACAAATCTTATGAGTGTCCTGATAAAAAGAAAGAGGTTGGAGAGACTCACATCGCCAAGGCACAGAGGCGAGATGTTGAGGCAAAAGATGCTAAAGGTGGAAGATCGTTGATGATGCGAAAAGTCCTTTTGACACCAGAGAAAGAGGTGGAAAGTTCAGTCCAAAGGACCAGACTTTTCAGGACTGCTTGCAAGACCAAGGACAGGGTGTGCAAGGTCATTGTGGACAGTGGTAGCATGGATAATCTCATTTCAACTGAGATGGTAGAAAAGCTGGAGCTGGAGACGACTGATCATCCAAGCCCGTATAAAGTTTCGTGGCTACAGAAAGGACACCAGGTAACTTTCACTAAACAATGCTTGGTTGAATTCAAGATAGGTGGATATAATGCTAAGATATTATGTGATGTTATTCCCATGGATGTTTGTCATCTATTGTTGGGTAGACCATGGAAATATGACAGGAATGTGATTCATGATGGGCGAATGAACACATACACCCTGGAGAAGAATGGGAGGACACACATGTTGCTTCCAATTAAAGATAAGGAGGTGAAGCCGGAAGTAAGCAACACAGTACTTCTCATGAGTGGGAAGGAACTTCTTATAGAGGTTAAGAAGAAGGAGGATCCACAATTCTTTGTGGTCAGGAAACCGAGGATTGTTCTGACTAGCACAAGAGTGGATGATTTGCCAGAGGAAATTCAGGAACTGCTGGAAGAGTTCGCTGACATCATAGTGGACGAATTACCTCATTCGTTACCACCTATGAGGAGTGTGAGTCATCATATTGATCTCATACCAAGAGCCAATTTTCCAAACAAAGTAGCGTACATATTGACGCCACAGGAGAATGAGGAAGTTAAAATGCAAGTCCAGGAGTTGTTGGACAAAGGTTTGGTCAGAGAAAGATTGAGTCCGTGTGTTGTTCCAACAGTACTCAGTCCGAAGAAAGATGGAGGCTGGAGGATGTGCACTGATTCAAGGGTGATTAACAAGATAACCATCAGGTACAGGTTTCCATTGCCAAGAATGGATGATTTGATGGATTTCTTAAGTGGGGCAAAATTCTTTTCAAAGATTGATTTGAATAGTGAATATCACCAGATTCGCATGAGAGAAGGTGATGAATGGAAAACAGCATTCAAGACAAACGAAGGTTTGTATGAATGGCTTGTTATGTCGTTTGTCTTAAAAAATGTGCCAAGTACCTTTATGAGGTTGATGAATGAAGTCCTAAAGGATTTCATCGGAAAATTTGTTATCGTATATCTGGATGATATACTGATTTTCAGTAAAACGGAAGCTGAACATATGAAGCATTTGGCCATTGTGATGAAGAGATTGCAGCAAGAGAAGCTGTTGATAAACATTAAGAAGTCCTCGTTCATGAAGACATAAATCATTTACTTGGGATTTGTTATTTCGGCAAATGAGTTGAGGATGGATCCAAATAAGGTGGAGGTAATCAAGAATTGGCCATCACCAAGGAACATATTTGAGGTGAGAAGTTTTCACGGGTTGGCTAGTTTCTACCGAAAATTCATTAGGAATTTCAGTGGAATTAGCGCAGCGATGATGGATACAGTGAAGAAAAGACATAAATCTTTTCACTAGACTAAAGAGGCTGAGAAGAGTTTCAATTTGTTGAAACAGAAGATTACGAAACAACCAATTCTGGTGTTGCCGGATTTTCAAAAGACATTTCAGGTAAAATGTGATGCAAGAGGGTTTGCAATAGGAGTAGTCTTAAGTCAAGATAACAGACCAATTTCATATTTCAGCGAGAAGATGAATGAAGCGAAGGTGAAGTATTCCACATATGATAAGGAGTTTTATGCCATCATCCAGGCATTGAATAAATGGAGGCACTATTTGATTCCGAAGGAATTTGTTTTATATAGTGATAACCATGCATTGTAGTTTGTGACTCAACAGGAAAAATTGAATCAGAGGCATGTTAAATGGGTTGAGTACATGCAAAATTATACATTTGTGATAAAAACATATTTCTGGTACTGCTAACAAAGTTGTTGATGCTTTGAGCAAGAAGTGTTTGTTGTTGCAGGAGTTCAAAGTCAAGACGTTAGGTTTTGATGATCTCAGAGACATGTATGCAGATGATCCAAACTTTAAGGAAGTGTATGAAGCAGTCGAGAATCCAGTTCTCAGAGATAGTAGCAAATGGGTTGAATACATGATCCAGGAAGGATTTTTATTTAAAGGCAAACAGATGTGTATTCCAAATTGCTCCATGAGGGAGAATTTGTTGAAGGAGAAACACAGCGGAGGATTGGTCGGACACTTCGGTCATGATAAGACATTCGCGAAGATGAGCGAGTCATACTTTTGGCCAGGGATGCGATCAGAGGTCAATAGGTTTGTAGACAGATGCAGGATTTGCCAGCATTCAAAGGGAAGGAAGCAGAATGCGGGCTTTTATCAACCATTGCCCATACCTGAGAAGTCGTGGGATGAAATTAGCATGGATTTCATATTGGGATTGCCAAGGACGCAAAGAGGATTTTATTCGATCTTTGTGGTAGTGGATAGATTTTCCAAGATGGCACATTTTATCCCATGTCAGAAAACCAGTGACGCGACGCACATCGCGAATCTGTTTTTCAAAGAAGTCGTTCGACTTCATGGCTTACCAAGGAGTATAGTTTCAGATAGGGGATACAAAGTTCATAGGGAACTTTTGGAGGACATTATGGAAGAAGCTGGGGACTAACTTGTTGTTTAGTTCAGCTTATCATCCTCAGACGGATGGACAGACAGAAGCGGTAAACAGAAGTCTGGGAGACTTGTTGAGGAGCCTGGTGGCAGAGCACCATAGCAGTTGAGAAAATATATTGCCGCAGGCAGAGTTTGCGAATAACGACTCAGTGAAAAGGAGTACAGGACAGAGTCCATTTTGGATTTTTTATGGCATGCAGCCGAGAGGAATTTATGAACTAAGGGATTCAGAGTAGACTGCTACTAGGAGCGCTAGTGCAGAAGAATTTGCAAAAGCGATGAAAGAACTTCATAGCCAGGTGAAGGAGCGACTGTTGAAATCAAGCCAGGAATATAAGCGCAGAGTCGATCAGCACATAAGACAACTCCAGTTTGAAGTTGGTGATCTGGTTCTGGCACACTTGAGGAAAGAAAGGTTCCTAAGAGGAACATACAACAAGCTGAAAATGAAGAAAATCGATCCGTGTAAGATCTTGAAGAAAATTGGAGAGAATGCTTATGAGATTGAATTACCCGATGGGATCATAATTTCTCATAATTTATGAGAAGTGATGAGCAGCCAGTGATCCAGTGGACAAAGAAAATGCCAGTTGCAGGCAAGCCACAGATGGAGCGGATACTAGATAAATGAGTGGGTAAGAAGACTAGAAGGAAATAATATTTTGAATATTTGGTCAAGTGGAAGGGCCATCCAGTTGAAGATGTCAGCTGGGAGACTGAAGCAAAGATTCTGAAGCATGGACAAACCGTGCAGGAGCTCATGGTCAGGAGCCCATGAAAGTTTTCAAGCAAAGGAGTATGATGTAGGAGCAGCCCTCACATCAAGCGAGCCAGCGTGGAAGGCAAAGGACAGCTAGGCAAACCCAGCCAAATTTTTGAATTTTCCCCATAAATTGATGCACCAAATATAAATGAGATCATTTAATGAAGGCGCCTTGGTATAATGTAATCAGACCTTGAGCGCCCCGCTCTCGTCTGAAGTAGATGGAGATCTTCTGCTGGGAGCTCATGACCAGGAGCCCATGAAATTTTTCAAGCGAGGGAGTATGATGCAGGAGCATCCCTCACATCAAGCGAGCCAGCGCAGAAGGCAAAGGACAGTTGGGCAGACCTAGCCAAATTTTTGAATTTTCACTTGAAGTTGATGCGCCAAATATAAATGAGATCATTTAATGAAGGTGCCTTGGTATAATGTAATCAGACCTTGAGCGCCCCGCTCTCGTCTAAAGTAGATGGAGGCATTTATAGTAGTTAATGCAGATAGATAGAAATTTAATTCTAGATTAGATTGTTTGGGAGCGCAAGAGGGAAACGGGATATAGACACCCTCATTGTGCATTGTAACATTATTCTGGATAGTTAGAAGCATTGGAGCATAGAAGAGAAGCAGAGAGCTGTGTAGAAACACCCATGTACAGTTATTTGGATTAATATAAGAATTTGATTCAAGTTCATGGCGTTGTGTTGTTCTCTGTGTATGTGTGTTGATTGATATGCTCATGAATATTTACTTCTTGTTATGCATTTGCTTTACATGCTATGTATGAATGATTTCTTGTTGAGTGTTGAAATCTAAAAAAGGAAGTAGAAGAAATGAGTTTCAATTGTTTCTCTATCTGAGCAAGGATTCCTGCAAGGAGTGCAGTTGAAGTTGTCCGCAAGGAGTGCGTTGACAGAAGGCTCAGATAGTTTAACTCTTGTTCTCATTCACCCAGAAGTGAAATTGGGTTATAGGAGCCATGCAAGGAGTGCACAGGCTAAGGAAAGTCTCAGTTGTGAATCTGAGCGAAGCATTGAAGGACTGTTGTTGCAGGTGTGCGCAGAGTCGAAGGTATTCAACACTTGGAAGTGTTTGAGGATTGCCGCAAGGAGTGCACACAAGAGTCTTTTATAAGGCTCTGAGTTACAATAAATCTCTAGAGAGACAGTGTTTTCATACGCGGAGGCGAGGACTCGAATTCATGGAGCTTGCAGAGAAAGGGAGCAAAGGTTGAGGCCTTTGGCTTTTGAAATCCTTCCAAGGGTGGAAGAGAACACGCAAAATCTCGGGAAGAGTAGCATCAGTCGTTGGATCAGCCAATAGATTCTAGACTGTTGAAGATTTCACGTCCTAGAGGGGTAGAGAAGTGTGCAAGAAGAGGAAATTGTGAGCCGTTGGATCTCACACAGATATCCGTTAGCCATTGGATCTAATCGAAGGGATGTGAAGTTTAAGTCTTAGTGGATAGAGAAGCGAAAGTCCTGAAGGGCATCAGGATATTGGCACTCGGGATATCGGGGATATCGAGGACGTGAGGAGAGTCACTTGACACCCGAAACCCTGAGTTAGCGAGGTTTTGATCTAAGTCGTTAGTTTGGGAGTAGACGTGTGTCGCAAGATTTCCCATATTGGGGACTCAGACATCAGGGGACAGAAGGGGAAGTCCTTCAACTTCGCGAGCGACGAAGTGGCGAGAAGACCAGAAGCCATCCATCGAAGGAGGACAGGTGGCAGATATCGAAGGATCTCGCGAACTCGGAAGTTTGCAGGGTGAGAGCCCAAACATTGGGTGCTCCAAGTCGCGAAGACACGAGGAGCGAGAAGAAGGATAGTCGTTGGATCTGGGTCGTAAGAGGATCGTTGGATTGGAACCCCCATCACCTATCGCACACTCGAGGTTCAGAGGTTGAGAGGGGTCACTTTCGACATCAGAAGTCGCAAAGCATCAAGGGAGGAGTCAACCCGACGTTGACCTATCACGTCTCGGAAGATCATAATAGGAGGGCACGAGAGTTCAACTCACGAAATCACGAAGGTGCGAGTTGCAAGAAGCACTGATATTTAATCCCTAGCCTATGGTTACATGCGGGGAAGGGCGCTGACTAGGAAAGGAGTTATAATCGTATCGCTAGTTCGAGTATCGCAATATTGGGGAGTAAGAGTCGAAATCTTCGACTCACAAACTCGCGAGATCGCGAGATTTAGTCCAATATCCCGATTGTAAAGAGGAGATCCCGTGGAGAATTTGTTGTGGGTACGAATTTCCCGATAGGGAAATAGAAGAGCCTTAGTGTTCTTCGGGCCAGTAGAAAAGAGAAGATCCTGTGAGGGGACGTGCTTGCGAGCGTGCCTGCGTCAAAAAGTTTTCATATTTCCTTGCATAGATAATCAAATGAAGAAATTTTTCATTCATTAGGAAATGTTATTTGGTACATGTGTTTGGAAACATTTGCTTGGTGTTTTGGCATTGTATTTATCCTAGAAATTGAAAGTTGCATCATTTTGAGTTTTTTCTTGTGTTAAGAAGAATAAAACTCTTCTCCTTCCCATACATAGAATTCATCAAAAAGACAGAACTGCATTTCATTCTTTTGCATTCTATTTGGAGTCAAGTCTCTCACATCATCAGTTTATCTCCATGAACCATGTGAGTTAAAATACATTAAAATTAACCATGCACTAATAAAATAAACTAAAACATTTTTTTTAGTACACCAACAATAGCACAAGATTAGGGTCTTTGGACTAGAAAAGTGGGTAAATTTTCCAATATTACTAAACAGACTATAGAGCACTAAAGAGTGTATAAATACAACTTTCATATAAGAATAGTCGAAAACCCCCTCTCACATAGGGGCTAAACATGGGGTCACATGCGGGAGAGCAACGGAGATTACCCCTCCAAAGCTCAACCAATCATAGTGGACAGATCGTATATTGGGGGTTGTTCTTGAGAAAACATGGTTTCAATTGGTCTCATTGCTTTGTGAACTCTGAATCCATTTGGGGTCCTCTAGAATCTTACCATTCCCCTTGTCTTATGTTAATTTTTATGCCATTATTATAGTTCTTTTCATTTAAATAGATAAGAGCATCATAAGAACAAGATCACTGAGAAATACACATTCACAAGAGACACAACATTTATCCTAGGAAACCCTCTAGGGGAAGAAAACCCAACAAAAACTTCCTTATCATAAATAGCTTATACAATGTTCAAGAGATAACTCAAACCAATACAGACAGTCCTCTCCAAAAGATGTACCACTCTTCTTCTCCTCTCTCCAACTGGTAATTGCAGCTTGCCTCATAAGATAATGAGCAAGTGAGTTGTGTGTTTGAAGTGAGGTGCTAGCCTCTTATTTATACAAGACTGGCACATGTGAAAGGTCACAACTGGCAGGGTCGACCTCTCACTCTGGGTGGGTAAACCCACCTTTAATTAATCCTGGGTCTTCCATAATAATTGTTGGGGCCGAATTCTTATTCTTCCCTTTGTAATTGTCCAATGACCAATCCGCAAAAAGGGATTTGGTCCTTATACAATTACCAACATGATTAATCCACAATGGGGATTAATCCAATAACAATTATAATAATAATAATAATGACATGATTAATCCACAATGGGGATTTAATCCAATAATAATAATAAGAATTCTCTTCGCAGTTACATTATTTCAACACTCCCCCTTAACAAGAAGGGTATTATTCATCAGCATTAGGCAAGAGAGGTATGCATCATCAGTGGAATCTGGAGGACAGTATCATCAATATAATCTTGAAACATTGGCTAGCATATTTACGAGTCATCGGAAGTTTTCTTCATCGGCAGCATCATCATTCTCGAAAGAATGCTATCATCATCTGCATCAAATATGTATTAGTAAAAATGATACCTCATCACAGCACTAGGATGGCACATCATAGTACTACACTTGCTCAATGTCACAGCTGATAAGTTGGTAGCTCAATGTCAGTCACATCTTGCTTTACGTCTAACAACTAGGTCAGAAGCAAGGAATATCATCATCTCGCTTTACGTCTAACAACTAGGTCAGAAGTAAGGAATCATAGTGTCATGCTTTACGTCTAACAATGAGGTCAGAAGCATGACTCATCTTTCTTTACATCTAAAAATGAGGTCAAAAGTAAGGAACACATCAACATCTCACTTTACGTCTAACAACGAGGTCAGAAGTGAGGAATCATCTTGCTTTACGTCTAACAACTAGGTCAGAAGCAAGGAATCAGCGGCGTCATGCTTTACATCTAACAACTAGGTCAGAAGCATGACTCATCTTGTTTTATGTCTAATAGCGAGGTCAGAAGCAAGGATCACACAGCGTTATTCTTTACATCTAACAGGGAGGTCATAATCATGACTCATCTTTCTTTACGTCTAATAGCGAGGTCAGAAGCAAGGATCACATGGCGTCATGCTTTACATCTAAAAGCGAGGTCAGAAGCATGACTCATCTTGCTTTACATCTAACAGCGAGGTTAGAAGCAAGGATCACATGGCGTCATGCTTTACATCTAACAGTGAGGTCAGAAGCATGACTCATCTTGCTTTACGTCTAACAGTGAGGTCAGAAGCAAGGATCACACAGCATCATGCTTTACGTCTAACAACGAGGTCAGAAGCATGACTCATCTTGCCTTACATCTAACAACTAGGTCAGAAGCAAGGAATACATCTACTCCCCCTTTCAGGGAGGGTCCTTTCGGACAATACCAATATTATCTTAAAAGTGTTCAAACTTTACACGAGATAGAGGCTTAGTCAACACATCAGCAACTTGTTCATCTGTGCTAATGTACTGGAGCTTCAAGGCTCCTCTCTGTACCATGTCACAGATGAAATGATAGTGGATCTCTATGTGCTTTGACCTGTTGTGGAACACAGGATTCTCTGTCATTTTAATGTAGCTTTGATTGTCACACAGAATTGTGGTTGCTCTCATCTCCAAATCAAATAGTCTTGTCAGCAACTTTCAAAGCCATATAGCTTCACATCTAGCAGAACATGCGGCAATGTACTCTGCTTCCACTGTGCTGAGAGAAATACTGGATTACTTTCTACTCTGCCACGAGATCATAGCTGATCCCAAACTGAAATAGCATCCAGAAGTTCTTTTTCTGTCAGCAATGCTTCCTGCCCAATCTGCATCAGTATATCCACTCAATGTGAAGTCATGATCTCCATCATAGCTGAGACCATAGTCCATTGTACCTTTAAGGTACCTCATAACATGTTTTGCAGCCACTAAATGAACACGCCTGGGCTCTACCAGAAACTGACTCAAGGTGTTCACTGCAAAAAAGATGTCTGCTCTGGTGTTCGTCAGGTACATCAGCGATCCAATAATCTGTCTGTACAGAGTGGCATTTATCAAGTCTGACGAAGTATCGACCAGCAGCTTCAGCTTTGCTTCCATGGGAGTATTCATGGACTTGCATTCTAGCATGTTGAATCCCTTTAATATTTTGACCATGTACTTCCTCTAGTTAAGGAAGATTCTTTCCGGACTCTGCCATACCTCAAGGCCTAAGAAGTAATGCATTAGACCAAGGTCTTTCATTTCAAATTCTGCGGCAAGTCTTTGTTTACATTCAGCGATGATATTTTCTTCTCCAGTTAAGAATAAGTCATCCACATACAGTAATAGTATTACTGGTTCATTATCCATGATCTTGAGGTAGATATTTGAATGTTCTTTACTCTTGGTAAAGCCTAAGCTCGTCAAGAAACTATCTATACGGCCATACCAAGCTCTGGGAGCTTGCTTCAATCTGTATAAGGATTTCTTCAATCGATAGACATGAGACTTCATGTCTTCAACCTCAAATCCTTGGGGTTGCTCTATATACACTTCCTCTTCGATAACACCATTCAAGAAAGTTGTCTTCACATCCATCTGGTGCAGCTTCCATTTCATCTTAGCTGCAAGAGCTATAATGGTCCTGATCGAGGTGTATCTGGCCATAGGAGCGAATGTCTCTTCATAGTCAATGCCTTCCTTCTAGGAAAAATCCACGAGTGACAAATCTTTCTTTATACTTCTCAATACTTCCATCAACAGCATGTTTTATTTTGAAGAGCCATCTGTAGGATACCCCATCTTTATTCTTCGATCTGGGAACTATTTCCCATACTTGATTGGTATTCATCTGTCATGGCATCTGCCCATTCCTTCTTCTAGATGGCCTCTTCAAAGCATGTGGGTTCTTCATCAAGTAAATTGCACATCAAAGCCGTGTAACTAGAGAAGGGATTTGGTCTCTTCACATGTCTTGTGGTTCCTTCTGGAACACCATACTTCTCTCCATCTTGAATAAGCTCTCTTTCCCAAGCAGGGTTTCCTTTATGGGAGAAGGTCATTTGAGGAGGTTCTTGAACTTCTGTTATATCATGATCTTCAGGAGTCTCCTCATCAGGGGAAGCTATGACTTCCCTTACAGGTTTTGTAGCTCTGGGGACTTCCCTCACGGATTCTGTCATCCTGGGATTTACATGTTCCTCTTCATACATTTCTTCAAGTTGGCATCTTATCGATTTCTTAAGTGCAGCTTCTTCATCAAAGGTCACGTCCCTGCTGATCTCAATATGGCAGTGACCAGGCATGTAGATTCTAAAGGCCTTAGATACCTCACAGTATCCCACAAATATTCCATTCTTTCCGAAGGGTTACAACTTGTTTCTTTTCTCTTTCAGTATATGGATAAACACTGGACAGCCAAATATTTTGAGATGGCTTACCTCTAGCTTCTTTCCAATGAACATCTCTTCTGGTGTCTTGAGCCCAAGTGCACTATGGGGCAATCGGTTCTGCACATAAACAGTTTTCATTGCTGTTGTTGACACTCGGAATTGAAAATGGGTTGCAGCAAATCAATCCCGAGGCAACCTCGAACCACTTTGGATTGGAAGCTGCCCTCCCCCAACCTGAGAGGGATATCTCGAATAATGTCACAAAATAATCTGAAGTAAACGTGAAAAAGGTGGGCATATTTATGGGTAAATGATGGTCTTGGATTTTTAGAGTTTGGGGGTTAAACCAGGGAAACGGTCCCTTGGGCATGGAGTCAAATGAAAACTGAAGAAAGGAGATAATAGCAGTGATCAAATAACTTGTGGAAAGTGAGGCAAAGTAAGTCTATCTTTCAGCGCTTTGATAATCGTGGTGTGGTAGCAGAAAAAGGAAAGGAAAGGCCGATGTAGCAGATAATATATGCAAAATTCCAAAAATGTAGACTGGTCTTACACCCGCTAATAGCTAGTGCAGAGGAAAGACAACAAACAATTACAGAAAACCATAATCCATTCGCTATAGTAGTGGTCGTACTAAAGTATAACGAAGCACATCAGTTAGAAGAAAATGAAATGAAACGCAGTCGTGACCGGATAAGGAAGAAATAAACAATATGGTAATGACAATATCAACTGCGGGTAAGGAAGCATATAAAATGAAATCCAAACAGATTTAACACAGCTGAAATAGAGAAAAACATACTGAAAGAAATCGACCGTGATGAATCTCACAGTCACAAGTAAAAAATCATCTTTATTTCTCCACTCTGGCTTACAAAATAACTCAGCATTACACAAGGACCCCTCTTCACAGAGGTTTTCCCCCCAACGCTGCACTCGCACCCCCATCCTCATGTTACATACATCAGTCTATTATATCAATCAGTCGCACTCACAATACATTACATAAAAAGGAATATGAAATGATTTGCATTCTGGAACTCTGTGATTGCCAGGCACAGAATATCTGTCAACACCTCCCTCCATTTCTACTATGACGTAAATATGACTGGTTTTCAAATTCATCTACAGTATTAATAGGATCCCTTTCTTTCAAAAGCATTTCATCATACTCACATTCTGGACCTGAGAGAGCAACGATGGCTCCTCCAGCTCCTATCGAAGCTTCTTTTCTATTTACTAAAGTTGTTCTAATAACAATATTCAAATCAAATGTGTGATTAAAGGAGAAAAAACCTATTGTCCCAGAATAAACTCCCCTTGAAGTATTCTCAATAGAGTCAAGAATCTCCATTGCTCTTATTTTCGGTGCTCCAGTCATCGAACCTCCTGGAAATGCAGCTCTCACACACTCTACAGGATTCACATTATCACTTTTCTTCCCTCTAATGGTGCTCACTAATGTATGAACTGTTGCATAAGATTCCACGTCCATAAGATTGGGTACATGTACAGTCCCAGATTCACACACACGGCCAAGATCATTTCGTAAAAGGTCTACAATCATTAAATTCTCTGCTTGGTCCTTCTCACTGTGTTGTAGTTAAGATCTGTGAATTTTCACGGGGTATAGTTCCTTTTATAGGTTTGGCTTCCAAAATGCCATTCTGGTCTAAACGTAAAAAACCTCTCTAGAGAAGAAAAATGAACGCATATATCACCTTTTCCAAAGTTGAACCATGTTGCATAAGGTGCAGGATTTTTCTCCCTCAAATTGAGATAAAGGCAAAGGTTGTCTATCACACCAATATGCTTCCATAATTGTGTTGTCAGGCATAACTCATAGCTTTCCCCATCTTTGATGTACTGGAGGCATCTTCTGATATCTTCCATATACTGGTATTTTGACTTCCGCAATTTGAAGACTCCTTGTTGATTATTAATGCCTTCTCTAATGGATAAAAAAGGTGATTTTCTTCTTGCCTCTGCTGCCTTACAAGCTGTTTCAGTTAACCGTAAAAGGTTCATCTCTACAGCTTTCATCCATGCTTCAAACTTTGCTCTATTAGACTTGGTGTAATTATTCTCTGAAGAACTAGAAGAAATATCCTCGTGACTATAATAAGACTCAATTGCACTATAGTTAGGAAAACATTGATGATTCTCTGGGGATCCATTTAAGCTAATTCTTGTTGAATCATTTTTTCATTGGATATTTTGCATATCCATTCCATTTTGTAGTTCAACGCTTGGGATCAATGACAGAATATACACATCATCGGTGCAGTGATCAATTGCAAATAAGACGGTCTGCAAGGAAAAAACATGCATCAGGAGCTTGTGACTTATGGCGGTTGTAATGTGCGCCACACTCGATCTTAAGTTCATACCCAACATATCCTCCACAAAAGTTGAAAGGTAGCCCTTCATAATCTTCCTTTTGACAAGTAAAAGAATCAAGTTCCTGTGATGACTCTTCCTGTAATGCATCAACTCTGACAGATATAGTTCTCAAAGGCAACGCGCATTGGTGGCAATGATTAATCCCTTTTGTGGATTCGGAGTCGGGGTTCCGCGTAGTAATCTGCTACAATCTCTCAGCAGAAGGGGCCGAATAATGAAGCAACATGTTTCTAACGGTAGGTATCCTGTGTGCAACAGCAATTACAGTGCAATTATGCAACTTCTTTTCTAATTCTATTCAGAGTCATGATTGAAAACAATATTCGTTTATGGCCAAAGAAAATTAAAATCTGTCAACAACATCAAATGTACTACAATAAATCCTGCAGAACCCAGCGACAAAACCGATCGTCCCTTCTGTTCGTGATCAGGCGAAACAACACTCCACCTGAAACACATGTCATCTCATAGGATCGTTGTTTGCTAACTTGGTAATCCACTTGTCACTTAAACCAAAACCACAGGCCTTTGAAAATAGAATTGGACAAAGGTGAACCTCTAAAATGTGAAGAAGGGGCATATAGAAGATAATTGTTATTGCCAGTGTCTGCCAATGAATCACTAAATATGAATGTCGCAGGCACCGTCTCGGCCACTATTTCTACGTTCGGAAATGCCAGATGAAATGAACCCTAAAATGCAAACCCACATGTTTGTGATGTCATCGGTACGAGTTTCATTCTACAACCACAACCGATATGATTCTGCAACAACTGCTGCACAGGCATCATGCGGATCCTTAAACTTAGCAACCTCGTTTCTTTTGTAATTCTTATGCAGCAAGGAGGGGGGTAATTCTTCTGCATTTCAATGCTTGGGATCAATGACAGAATATACACATCATCGGTGCAGTGATCAATTGCAAATAAGACGGTTTGCAAGGAAGAAACATGCATCAGGAGCTTGTGACTTATGGTGGTTGTACTGTGCGCCACACTCGATCTTAAGTTCATACCCAACATATCCTCCACAAAAGTCAAAAGGTAGCCCTTCATAATCTTCCTTTTGACATGTAAAAGAATCAAGTTCATGTGATGACTCTTCCTGTAACGCATCAACTCTGACAGATATAGTTCTCAGAGGCAACGTGCATTGGTGGCAATGATTAATCCCTTATGTGGATTCGGAGTCGGGGTTCCGCGTAGTAATCTGCTGCAGTCTCTCAACAGAAGGGGCCGAATAATGAAGCAACAAGTTTCTAATGGTAGGTATCCTGTGTGCAACAGCAATTACAATGCAATTATGCAACTTCTTTTCTAATTCTGTTCAGAGTCATGACTAAAAACAATATACGTTTATGGCCAAAGAAAATTAAAATCTGTCAACAACATCAAATGTACTACAATAAATCCTGCAGAACCCAGCGACAAAAACGACCGTCCCTTCTGTTCGTGATCAGGCGAAACAACACTCTACCTGAAACACATGTCATCTCATAGGATCGTTGTTTGCTAACTTGGTAATCCACTTGTCACTTAACCCAAAACCACGGGCCTTTGAAAATAGAATTGGACAAAGGTAAACCTCTAAAATGCGAAGAAGGGGCATATAGAAGATAATTGTTATTGCCAGTGTCTGCCAATGAATCACTAAATA
This sequence comes from Picea engelmannii, assembly GCA_009831015.1. NCBI lineage: Eukaryota > Viridiplantae > Streptophyta > Pinopsida > Pinales > Pinaceae > Picea > Picea engelmannii. The sequence continues at coordinate 326,467 of ML792140.1, read as the reverse complement.
TGAATTTCGCAGGCACCATCTCGGCCACTATTTCTACGTTCGGAAATGCCAAATGAAACGAACCCTAAAATGCAAACCCACATGCTTGTGATGTCATCGATACGAGTTTCATTCTGCAACCACAACCGATATGATTCTGCAACAACTGTTGCACAGGCATCATGCGGATCCTTAAACTTAGCAACCTCGTTTCTTTTGTAATTCTTATGCAGCAAGGAGGGGGGTCTTTGAATCGTGCGACCAATAGCTTCAAGATTTGAAATATTGATATCCATCATGCCTGCCAATCTGCAGAACAATCCCGCTCATAATGCAGGGATTTAGCTTGGAGACGATTTGGGTAAAAAGTGCCTGAGTTAAATCAGAAATTTTCAATATATGTTACAACATAGGCTTCATCTAGGGATGGTGCTTTCTCGTAAAGTGCCAACAACAGTAGACCAGGTGCCTTCATCCATTGGGTGACCTTACGCGAAGGCTGTAATTCTGAGTTCTCCTGCCAGTGAAATCACCATTGGAAAATTTTAATGGAGTCGCCAGAGCATGTGCAACCAATATTTGCCTATGACCGGCTGCTCAACCAGGCCTTAAGACTATGCAAATGTCGTTCTCCCAGGGGTAGATATCAACTTCGAAAATCCCCGGCAACAGCGCCAAACTTTTGACACTCGGAACTGAAAATGGGTTGCAGCAAATCAATCCCGAGGCAACCTCGAACCACTTTGGATTGGAAGTTTCCCTCCCCCAACCCGAGAGAGATCTCTCGAATAATGTCACAAAATAATCTTCAGTAAACGTGAAAAAGGTGGGCAGATTTATGGGTAAATGATGGTCTTGGATTTTTAGAGTTTGGGGGTTAAACCAGGGAAATGGTCCCTTGGGCATGGAGTCAAATGAAAACCGAAGAAAGGAGATAATAGCAGTGATCAAATAACTTGCGGAAAGTGAGGCAAAGTAAGTCTATCTTTCAGCGCTTTGATAATCGTGGTGTGGTAGCAGAAAAAGGAAAGGAAAGGCCGATGTAGCAGAGAATATATGCAGAATTCCGGAAATGTAGACTGGTCTTACACCCGCTGATAGCTGGTGCAGAGGAAAGACATCAAACAATTACAGAAAACCATAATCCATTTGCTATAGTAGTGGTCGTACTAAAGTATAACGAAGCACATCAGTTAGAAGAAAATGAAATGAAACGCAGTCGTGACTGGATAAGGAAGAAATAAACAATATGGTAATGACAATATCAACTACGGGTAAGGAAGCATATAAAATGAAATCCAAACAGATTTAACACAGCTGAAATAGAGAAAAACATACTGAAAGAAATCGACCGTGATGAATCTCACAGTCACAAGTAAAAAATCATCGTTATTTCTCCAATCTGGCTTACAAAATAACTCATCATTACACAAGAACCCCTCTTCACAGAGGTTTTCCCCCCAGCGCTCCACTCGCGCCCCCATCCTCATGTTACATACATCAATCTATTATATCAATCAGTCGCACTCACAATATGTTACATAAAAAGGAATATGAAACGACTTGCATTCTGGAACTCTACGACTACCAGGCACAGAATATCTGTCAACACCTCCCTCCATTTCTACTATGACGTAAATATGACTGGTTTTCAAATTTAGCTACAGCATTAATAGGATCCCTTGCTTTCAAAATCATTTCATCATACTCACATTCTAAACCTGAGAGAGCAACGACGACTCCTCCAGCTCCGATCGAAGCTTCTTTTCTATTTACTAAAATTGTTCTAATAACAATATTCAAATCAAATGTGTGATTAAAGGAGAAAAAACCTATTGTCCCAGAATAAACTCCCCTTGAAGTATTCTCAATAGAGTCAAGAATCTCCATTGCTCTTAGTTGCAGTGCTCCAGTCATCGAACCTCCTGGAAATGCAGCTCTCACACACTCTACAGGACTCACATTATTGCTTTTCTTCCCTCTAATGGTGCTCACTAATGTATGAATTGTTGCATAAGATTCCACATCCATAAGATTGGGTACATGTATAGTCCCAGATTCACACACACGGCCAAGATCATTTCGTAAAAGGTCTACAATCATTAAATTCTCTGCTTGGTCCTTCTCACTGTGTTGTAGTTGAGATCTGTGAATTTTCACGAGGTATAGTTCCTTTTATAGATTTGGCTTCCAAAATGCCATTCTGGTCTAAACGTACGCATTCTGGTCTGGAGAAGAAAAACAAACGCATATATCACCTTTTCCAAAGTTAAACCATATTGCATAAGGTGCAGGGTTTTTCTGCCTCAAATTGAGATAAAGGCAAAGGCTGTCTATCACACCAATATGCTTCCATAATTGTGTTGTCACGCATAAATCATAGCTTTCCCCATCTTTGATGTACTGGAGGCATCTTCTGATATCTTCCATATACTAGTATTTTGACTTCCGCAATTTGAAGACTCCTTGTTGATTATTAATGCCTTCTCTAATGGAAAAAAAAAGGTGATTTTCTTCTTGCCTCTGCTGCCTTACCAGCTGTTTCAGTTAACCGTAAAAGGTTCATCTCTACAGCTTTCATCCATGCTTCAGACTTTGCTCTATTAGACTTGGTGTAATTATGCTCTGAAGAACTAGAAGAAATATCCTCGTGACTATAAGAAGACTCAATTGCACTATAGTTAGGAAAACATTGATGATTCTCTGGGGATCCATTTAAGCTAATTCTTGTTGAATCATTTTTTCGTTGGATATTTTGCATATCCATTCCGTTCTGCATTTCAACGCTTGGGATCAATGACAGAATATACACATCATCGGTGCAGTGATCAATTGCAAATAAGACGGTCTGCAAGGAAGAAACATGCATCAGGAGCTTGTGACTTATGGTGGTTCTACTGTGCGCCACACTCGATCTTAAGTTCATACCCAACATATCCTCCACAAAAGTCGAAAGGTAGCCCTTCATAATCTTCCTTTTGACAAGTAAAAGAATCAAGTTCCTGTGATGACTCTTCCTGTAACGCATCAATTCTGACAGATATAGTTCTCAGAGGCAACGCGCATTGGTGGCAATGATTAATCCCTTCTGTGGATTCGGAGTCGGGGTTCCGCGTAGTAATCTGCTGCAGTCTCTCAACAGAAGGGGTCAAATAATGAAGCAACACGTTTCTAATGGTAGGTATCCTGTGTGCAACAGCAATTACAGTGCAATTATGCAACTTCTTTTCTAATTCTGTTCAGAGTCATGACTAAAAACAATATCCGTTTATGGCCAAAGAAAATTAAAATCTGTCAACAACATCAAATGTACTACAATAAATCCTGCAGAACCCGGCGACAAAAACGACCGTCCCTTATGTTCGTGATCAGGCGAAACAACACTCTACCTGAAACACATGTCATCTCATAGGATCGTTGTTTGCTAACTTGGTAATCCACTTGTCACTTAACCCAAAACCACGGGCCTTTGAAAATAAAATTGGACAAAGTTGAACCTCTAAAATGCGAAGAACAGGCATATAGAAGATAATTGTTATTGCCAACGTCTGCCAAGGAATCACTAAATATGAATGTCGCATGCACCGTCTCGGCCACTATTTCTATGTTCAGAAATGCCAAATGAAACGAACCCTAAAATGTAAACCCACATGTTTGTGATGTCATCGGTAGTTTCATTCTGCAACCACAACCAATATGATTCTGCAACAACTGCTGCACAGGCATCATGTGAATCCTTAAACTTAGCAACCTCATTTCTTTTGTAATTCTTATGTAGCAAGGAGGGGGGTCTTTGAATCGCGTGACCAGCAGCTTCAAGATTTGAAATACTGATATCCATCATGCCTGCCAATCTGCAGAAGGATCCCGCTCATAATGCAGGGATTTAGCTTGGAGACGATTTGGGTAAAAAGTGCCTGAGTTAAATCAGAAATTTTCAATATCTGTTACAACTGTTGCTTCTACCCATAAGCACATAGGAAGA
>ML792140.1:304849-321520 GCA_009831015.1 Picea engelmannii | reverse complement strand
GAATAATCACACCTGGGTTGCATCATTCCTCTAAATGTGTTGGATCTTGAGATCCTTTTGGATCTATGGAAAAAGATCCCTTCTCCTGCAAATACTCTTTAGGGTTTAACCATTAACCATATGTGAGTACATACCTCAAATAGAATTTGCAGGTAGTGGCTCCATCTGGTAGCAGCGGTAATTATTACCAAAAACTTCAAGAGTGATTGCAACTGGTTCTACGGCTGCAACTGCAACTGGTACTTGTTGGCAGCCAATAATATTTTTTCTATTGCCTTAAGAGCTGCCTGCACCTATGTCTACTGAACTTCAAATTGACGTCACATTTTGCAAATAGACGATATTTTCAGTTCATACGACATTTGCAGATTGGTTTCAATTTAGTTTTCATGACTGAAAGCGTGAAAACTCCTCCATTGGCATTTGAACTGCCATGATCTTCTCATTGATATTCTGATTGATACTTACCCGTGGTTTATTATTAAGTGGCTGGAATGATTTTTCAAACTATGTCCATTTGCCTATTCTTACTTTGATTGCGCAACTTGATTTTTATTTGAYTGAGAAGGTATTGAGCATGTGAATTTATGAGTTATATTTGATTTCATAAGGGTCATGGTTGATCTTGTTTTATATGATGTGATCCTTATAAGCTCTTAGCTTGTCGATTTTATAAAATCATTGGTCACAATGTTATAAACTTTGATTACACATTATGCAACAAGTGCATGGGTAATATATAAGTTTGATTTCATATTGAATGGCAATAGTTTGATTATACATGGCGCGTTGGTTAAACATTTGTTTTTTTTATTTAACTTTGGGTTTGATTGAACGTTGAACATTCATGGTTTCAAACAATGCAATGGCATATTGGTATATTATATCCACCGTTTAATCCTTGGGTTGGCCAAATTTTTGGTTATGATTGATTGAACAACGTTGTACTTTTCCATTACTATGCTGCATGGCGGTGTTAATCCCATCACCCTCGCACGCGCACATTAATTTGCATCCCCTTTCATCGTTCTCAACTGTTAGCCCAAACGATTTTTGCTCCTGTGTGTTTAATCCGAACCCTACCATGCGCCCGCACCATGGCTCCGGTCGTAAGGGCTGAACCCAATGGTAGCCAGGCATTGTTGATGTTCGATAATGCTTACAGTGACCTTGAGGAATTCGGATGGCTCTTGTTCATACGAAAGTTTGATGGCTATAACCCGAGCGTGGCTCGACAATTTGCATTAACCTTTGATGGCTGCCGAGCCAAGGTTGGGGATGTGCAAATGGAAATTGATGAGCAATTTCTCAGTTTAGCTACCGGTCTGCCTGCTGTCAGACAGAGATGGTCAAAAAATTGCAAAGTGGAAGATGTCCCGTGGACATTGCTCTTCCAGTCATGAAGAGTGAGCTCATGTGACAAAGGTTTGCCCGCAAATATGCTAAAGCAACGATGGCACGACTTGTTGATGATAACCAAGCAGTTCATTACCTGCGAGGGTAGGTATGGTTTCGTTTTCTTGTACCACCTTCAGCTACTTATGGTTTTCATGGGCTATGAGCTTAATATGCCTTACTACTTGCATAGGAGTCTGTTTAAAATGTCTAAAAGATACAAACAGAACCAGGCCGATAACAACCTATTTCATTTTGGGTTAATTAAAATGCTTGTGGTTTGTCATTTGGAGTTACACCAAGACTGTTGGAATGATTTTATTAATCGCAATAACTTTGAGGACTCAAGCCCACCACAGGTTGACAAACCTGTGGTGAGCGAGAGCAAGTCAGTACCCCATGTGCCTTACAGTGCTCTGTTACCTAAAACCCTACCCGACTCGCCTATTGACCTACCCGATTCTGTCACCCAGGATGTGGAAAATGTTAAACCCGCGGCTAAAAGGCCTAAGGCCAAACCTATTGTGAATTCCAAAAGCAAGAAGAATGCCATCATTCAACGCAGTGACTAAGAAGTCGAAGTCGTATAAGGTGAGGGTAGTCTTAAACGTAGCCCTGGTGGCTCTGGCTTTCTTTCGGGACGAAGGCTTTGGCAGGGTAACCTTCCTTTTATTAGTTGGATCCTCTTCATCTCTAGGCGGAGTAACTTCATCTTTGTTTTGCTCGACTTCCATGCCTCCTAGTTCTCCACCATCATCTCCCTACTTAGGTGAGGTCGAAGATGTCTCCACCAATGTGCTATGGACATCATGCGCTTCATCATTTTTCTTTGTTTTACTTGGTCCAGGTGTGTCCGACATAGTTTCAGGGCTATCCACATCGGACATATCTACAGGGTTCGCTAGAACAAGGAGTTGTACTGACCATTACTTGGTAATCTCCTCCAAGTCATATTCTGTCAATTTGTAATATGAATGGAGATGTTATTTATGCTCATCAGCGCACACTGTAATGTAGGTGAAGTCATGGTCCGCATTGAACTTCATCAAGGGTCTAAACCTGTAAATTGTGATCGGGGTGATGCGCGGTGTAGACTGGATTGCGATCTTCAACTGGTTGTAGTAGGCATGGAAGACGACATTGCACTTCCACTGTTTTCTCATGTCGTTGGAATACCACAACGTACGAAACCTCACGGCCAGTGGTTCGAAGGGTTATATATCTAAGAAAGTGGCACCTTTTGGTAGCTCCCAGGCAATGAAAGCGATCAGTATGAGAAGCCAACTAAAGTGGAAGTCATACCCTTGGTCTTACACTTCTCTACAATCAATCTCTATTTGGTTGACAAGGTACTACGCCCAATTCATCTGTAATCCCTCAGTGCACTTCTCTGCGAGCTCGACCACGAATATGGTCACTTGAATTGGTATATTCTTACAAACTAACTTTCCTGCGATCAGCTAATAGGCAAGACACATTGTGCCACTCTGGATAGAGGCTACCTTGTAGCCTCGCGTTCCCTTCTCGACATCACCATAGGTTTCCTTAATTTTCTGCGCTAATTCTCGATCGGAGGTCTTGCTAGGGTAGAAATCTTGTGGGTTAGGGCCTTACATCCTAATCCCTGTGATCTGATTGATCAAGGTCGGATCCACAGTGATGCATTGGTTTATCCATAGGTATCCTCCGTGATAGCAAGATATAATCAACTTTACGCACGCATTCACCTCCTGGTGTCCGCCAAAGTGTGGGATCTTCATAACATTCAGCAATGTAGACTGCATGAGGTTCTGGGTCCAAGACTGGGGGACGATTTTTGAGTTCTTTCCCTTTGTCTTCGTTAGATACTTGTGCAGGGAAATCATACTGTAGACTTTCCTGTCACCTAGGTTGAAGTCACTAAACTTCAACGTTGCGAGCTTGTCTTGATCATCTCGAACTGTGTGAACCCCTTTCGAAAGGTACGCGGTGATCAAAGTATACTTGAAGTCTCTAGGTACACTGTCACGGTTAATCCCACCACTCAGAGGTGGTATGTAAGTCGACAGAATGCATGGAATAATCTTGGCGTTCGCAATGTCATCTATGTGCTTTGTTCTTATCTTTGTCATGGTTCGGGAAGGTCCTGCTCCACGAGTAGTTGAGGGAGAAGCTTGGACTCCTCCTCTTGATGACGCTTTCACACCTGTAGACATCCTTCTTTCTGACATGACTCTCTCATTCATTAAGTCAACCAGAACTTATTCAACTTCTTTCTCTACTGCGATGATCTCGTCTGACATACAAGCTCGGGGTTGATTAGATCAGGTGTGAACTGGATTCAGAAACTACAGTGGAGGGTACGGGAACAAGGCGATGATCATAGTGAAAAATAATCTCAGGCTGTGGGCTCAAGTTCTTAGTTAGAAAAAGGTATTCTCGGTGTGTGGCGCGGCGGACTAAGTAATAAAGTTAGCAATGATCTGCTTGCAGTAGGTATGAGGCGCCATTAACTCATGTTATGTCCATTATGGTGTAGTTTGATGGTCTAGTGGCGAAATCAATTCTTTTTGACCCGTTCGGAGCGGTAGTCGAATGGTTATATCAGCTTCCAATGGCTATATTGTTTTGCCTCGGCGAAGTGACCTATGTCGCTGGTCTGATATCTCGATGTAGTTCAATTTCTGCAAGTTTCCCATTCTGCGAGGTTCCCTCTAAAGTATTATGTAGTCTGTTGATCTTAGCTCTCCTTTTACTTAGTTTCCTATCCTTTTTTTCATTGAGTTTCACCTCAGGGATTCTCTTCCCAATTTGATTCTTATTTTACTTGAACATAGGTACTTCGTGCTACTGAGATTCTCTCCTAAGACCCAAGGGTAATAATTCTTCTTTTTCTGGGACATGTGCTTCGGTCTTCTGTGAGCCTTATGACATTCTTTTAGCTTCGACATCTGGGCCTCTAACGATAAGTGGCTTTGATCCATTCTCTTATTCTTCAATCAACTGCGCAATCCTTCTAGTCATGAAATATGTTAACTCTTGTCTCTGTTGTTCTAAAAAAAATTCTTCTTCTTTCTTTCTGGCTTGATCTCTCTTAATCCAAGGTTTTCCAAGTAACATAGTAAACGTGGCATTGTCCTCAACAAACTTGATAATCTTGAAATATTCTTCTGTCGAAGTTCCATTAGAATTCATAGATATATGAGTGATCTTTCCACATAGGGTCACCAGCTTTCCTCTAAAGAGTCATATTCCTCTTATTGAAGGGATCATAGCAGGTCTTCCTATAGCTTCCCAATTTCTCTCTGGCATGATACTCATTGGTGTTTCTTCATCAAGAACACAGTCAATGTCAAAATATCCTATTCTTACTTCAATGCATTCTTTTTCTTTAAATATCTCTGATAACCTAAAATGTCGGTGGTCATTCAGGGTCTCTTTCATCTGTAGTAATACTTTCTCGGATTCTTTCTGAGATTCAGCTATTTCTAGAGCTATCGTAGGGTTTTCTTCATTCAGATTCATTCTTTCAAGCTTAGCAATCATTCTAGGGAAATCCAACACTTCATGGTCCAAATATTTGCAACAAAGACAACTAGGTCTTCCACTCAGGCATTCCTTAGCTAGATGGCCTGGTTTTCTACAACTGTAACATAGGGTTAATCCTCTCTTTCTTGCAAATGATCCCCAGCCTCTTTTTTATTGCGCACTAGGATCATGGTAGCTATCCTGCAAAAAACTATTTCTAGGATCCTGCATCCATTGGTTAGTCCAAACATTATTTCTATGCATAGGTATAACATATTTATCATTATTCTTACCAAACATATTCATATCAAACCTTCTTTCATCTAACATTGCCCTAGTTTTCAAGCTAGGACAGACTCTATCAAGCATACCTAGATCCATATTGTAGAAACAAAAATTTTCACTTATCTTACTTTTACAGAGCATAAAGCTTCCAGATCTAAAAAATTTTAGCTTTTCTTACCTCTATTAGAGCACAAAGCTTACAGATCTTACATCTTTCTGTAGATCTGACCTCTTTTATTCAGAAAATTCCACTTTAACCTTTCTTAGAGCACAAAGCATTCAGATCTGACTTCTTTTCTTCAGATCTGTCCTTCCTTCTTTAGCATAGAGCTTCCAAAGTTTTAGGATGAATCTTTGCACAAATCTTCTTCTTTCTCAATTCCCAGCAATCACAATTTCAGGTCCCGGCAACAGAACCATTTGTTGGCACAGGGGCAGACTCAGGGTTCAATGCTACAACAGTGCACCAACAAAACCCTAACTATCAGTCCTTTCAGCAACACCTGCGAAGTAGATGAAGTCTCACTCGAGGTAGAGGTAGGGGTGGTTGCAGGACTCAGATGTCTGCAACCTTAGATGGGACACAGATTTGTGATTCTAACACTTAACAAAGCACTTAGCAGTTAATCTTCATCAATATTCAGTTCTTAGTAACAGCGCAGACGTACCCTAATTACAGATTATCGTAGTATGCAACCAGATCCATCATCTAATAACACTTAACATAAAAGGAACACATTAGATCTAGGAGATTCAAGCACTAAGAACATCCATATAGGTCATATATAACATTCATTCACATGATTAGGAACAAAGAAACATCAGATCTATCTAACATTCATCACATAGAAACACATCGATACATCGCACAAAGCAAATAAACACAGCATGTACGTGGTTCACCCCCACCCTAGGGCTACGTCCACCAACTCTTCTTCTTTATTAATGTCTTCAATCGATTACAGCACACAGTCACCAAAACCCTTATGCGCACAGGACAGAATATCTGCGCAGCTCGCTAGATCCTTCTTCCTTGCATTGTAGCACAAAGCCTTCTATAATCTCTACAATAACTTGCACTTAGCTCTGTAACCCTTCTACAATCATGCACAAAGAACTACTAGAACTTATCTTACATCACATAGATAGGCTACCGTCCGTTTACTTACTTCGCCTAGACATCTATTTATACATACAAAAGTGGGCCTAAGTGTGGGTGAACCCACGGGCTGACATCCCTTTCCCATTACATTGTCCCAAAATCCAAAAAGGGGCCTGAAAGTGGGTCGAGATCCCATGATCTCTTCTTCGTTTGGCGCTCCATCTTCGACAGGTTGTTGAAGTCCCAAAAATGGTCAAATATGACCAAGTGTTCCTCAAAACTTGGTCAAGGGCCAACAATCATAATCAAAATATGTAACATAATATCATAGTCAAATGTCACATAATGAATGTCCAACTAAGACTCCTCCTATTAGGAAATTTTTGTAGTTGTATAAACTAGTAAGAGATCAAGATAAAGGCTAATCAAATTCACCTTTTTCATTTTTTTCTTTGTTTGGTTTATGACTATTACTAGTTTGCAAATTTCACTGTCCATGAACACCATTTCCTGGATGAAAATCATATTGAACATTGAAACTAAATAGGTTGATATCAGTTCAACATAAAAGTTAACATTTCTTTATGAAAAATTCCAATATATTTCAAGATGAAAAACAAAATAATAATAATTAGCATCAACCTCATCACCATGAATAACCATCTCGACCTTATTTCCATGACCACCATTGCCTTCATGATTAGTGCCATAATCAAAATCACTCTCTATAGAATTGTTTGTGTCATCTTCATTCCCCCTCTATAATATATATATATATATATATATATATATATATATATATATATATATATATATATATATGGTGGATATTAACAAGGTTGGGATCAATCAAATATCTTCTACTTTAAAATCACCTTTAGAAATGTACTTAGACCGAAACTCTGACCCTCAATTTCCTAGACCTACCATTCTTCAATTATACCATGACCTTGTAGCCCTATTTAGCAACTAACTGTAATTCTTATTCAATGATCTTTTCTTTATATTCTCATAACCTTTTGGTTGTTAACATTAACAAACATAACATAATTGGCATCAAGTTGGAGATAAAATCAAATATGATATCAACATTGCATGAATGACTTCAATTGATGTTGACTTAAATGTCAAGTTTTAGCCTTGATATACCCTCTTACATCAACGTGGTGGTAAAAACATTTGTCAATTATGTCCTTGGTGGTCCTTTAAATTTACTTCAATCGATCAAAATGATGATGTTTGATTCTATCACAATTAGAAGTTTTATATAAACTATTTTGAGGGGGATTGAATTAGTACCTAGAGGTTTTTGGTGTTTTCCCTGATTTTTTTATTTTTTTCCCTTGCATCGACTCTTAGAGTTGCTCACTCTTATTTTGATATCAAGGAAGGATACTCATAATGAGCGTTATTTTATAACTTCCATCGTAATGTGTCTCGTACTTCCTGCAAATTTTTTCCAACAATGGAATCAACCTTTTTCCATTGAATATGGGTCCATATTGTTGCACCATGAACTTCCTAAGCTCTGCTTTCATTTTTTCTCGAGGCTTTGGAACTATAAGATGTTCTAATAGTGGGTGTGAAAAGGATATATGCCTTCTCATACAAGTCAATATAAAATCTATTTCTCCTAAGAAGTTGCATTTTATTCAAAGGGACTCCATCATTGTCCAAATGCAAGTCTATGGGCATTTTCCCCATGCTATGGACAATAGTTACGTGAGCACAAGAGATAGAAATATCAAGACTGGGATAATTGTTGTTAGTGGGCTTGTGATGAGATAGAGTTTGGAGATTGTTTGTGGGCATGTCTTAAGATAGAGGATGGGTGTGGTGTCATGAGATGGAGGCAAGGGTTTTTTTTTGGGTGCATTTCCTTGAGATGTAGATGGAATGGTGATGTTACATATAGTGGCAACTGAGGATTAATACTAGGACCAACTTATTTATCGATAGTATGAGCATATTCCAAAATTTTATACAATGAATAAAAATGTGTCATTATGTTTTGAAACTAGAAAAGAAATGTTGAATTTACTAATCACAAAATCATTATGTTCATCAATTTTAATTGCATACTGAATATCGATCCATTCTTCTTAGTAATTTATCTTGTTCATGTTTTTTTTAGGAGTATCAATTTTGATTATACATTAATATATATGTATTATATTTTCCAAATCATATTTTATTTAAAGATAAGGGTCAAGGTCATGAAGTATATCATCATAGATGGCATTCCTTGTGGGTGAGGGTTCATTATAGCAACAAGCAACATTAAATAGGTAGTGCTTCAACAACATTAAATAGGTAGTGCTTTCACTTCAACATTAAATATGTATGTTTGGATAATATATTGTGTTAGCACTGAGAGTCACCCTCAAACTGTGGGATGATAAGCCCAATACCCATCAGAGTTTTTGGTGGATGCTTGGTTTATATGAGTGGAGGTAAATGGACAAAACTCAATATATGAATGATTTTCAACACAGAACTGGACAAGAAATGTACAGGGAAGTGAGGGCCACAACTAACTTCAGTAAGTGAATTGATTTTAAGTGTGAGCAGAGGGAAGACTTAGTGAGAAATGTGGACAAGACTGTTATGGGCATCAGTTCTTCAAGTAGCTTGGAGAAGAAAAACTTAGACTCAATATCACTCTTAAGCTCAAATTTCATACACTAAAATAGGTCCAAACAATACAGTCACAATAGCACAATGATCAAACCTACATCACCATGAAGCTACAACAAATCGACTAGATCCTCCATGCCCGAGCCATTCAGTGTAAGAGGGAAAAATATCACAAGGAAGCTGACTAAAACTGGTCACGATATCGCTACAATCAAACCTACATTACAACATCATAACAACCCTCAACTAGATCCTCTATGCCCGAGTGTTTTAGCACAGTTTTTACAAAGAGATGAAAAGAGGATGACTTCTATTAATCTTAAAGTCTCAAATATTATACATAACCAAAGAACAGTTCTGGCATCAAAACATTACAAAATAGGGAGCTCTTCTCAACTAGTTGATGACCCTATCAAAATATCAAAACTGCATACATATACTAAGAATTGTTGCAACCACCAGGAGCGTGATCGGGACCCCGCATTCAAAGCTTCCAGTCGGTGCCCGCTCTGTCAAACTATGTGGGCATTATTCTGTCAGAAGCAAGCTCAGATCAGAATGGGCTTTGTAGGAAACTCTTACCACAGGGGTACCATAGGTTGACGGTTCAATCCCCATGGTTGGGTCCTCCATACTTCTAATTACTGAGTGAGTCAAGGTTCAACGACCCGACCTGCCTTCCATTAATTGCTTTCAATTACTGCTCCTTCCCGGGATCGCAACAAGGCTAAATGCCCAAGGGTTTTTGTGCGTTGTTGGTGGACTTGTTAATCTCACTTGACAATCTTGAAACCATGATGGCCTAGCTCTTTAACTCACACTGCAATCTTTGGATTTTGGTGTAGTGTTATAACCCTAAATTGCACCTCACATGCTTACCTGGCATCAGGCCAACTCATTTCCCTTCATTTCCAAAGCCATGCTGAACAGACTCTTTAAAAACCTCCTAAATTAAGTAACTCGCGCCCTAACCTATCACTGGGAGCGTTGGAACATTGGCAGGCCTTCTGCTGCACGCGTTGGAACGCTGGCTGGCCCACTACAGCCCGCATTTACCTAACAAAGCAAAAAATCAAGAAAGTTACCGACAGAATGAAAATCTTTGGGTCAGTTAACTGGAACTCCCAGCCATGCATGGCCGAGAGTTTGTCTAAAACCCTAGCTCCTTCTAGCCTATAAAAGAAGGGGTAGGGGTACTATTCAAAGGAGGAAAATCATAGCAAAGAAACTCTGCCCAATTGTCGAATCCGTTTTGTCCCAACCCTTTAGCCTTTCCTCAAGCTTTAGGAGAATTCAAGCAAAGCAGTTGGAGGACAAAGAAGAGGAGGAGCCCAGGATCAGGATCAAGGAACGGTGGCCGATCTCTATAATCATTGTAAGTTGATTCATCTTGAGATTAATAAAAAGATACTTTTCCCGTCCCAAATGCAAGAATATTATATGTTTTATTCGATTTATGCTTAATCTCTAACCCTATATTATAACAATAGCATGCATACATAGTTTTGTCTTGATTGCAAGATCACTTTTTGGAAGGAGCAGTAGAAGAAAGGGGATAAAGCGCAACGGAGGATCTACACCAAACGACGATAAAAAGGTTAGTGGGTTCTTTCCATGTTTGCATGTGAAAAAGGGGATTTAGGTTTGGGGTAGAAGGTTAAAAGTAATTTCTTAAGGGTCATGATCTGCATGCAAGTTTAAGCCCTAGCTTATTAGTCCGTAGGGTAGAATTTCCCCACAACAGAATTGGCGACTCCACTGGGGATCGAACCCAGAATCTCTGGTTTCGCAGACTCCACTGGGGAGATTTACTCTTAGGGTTTTCGGATTTCATTGAAGGTTTTTTGGGTAGTTCAAAGAAGTATAGTTTCAGTTTCTTTGTTTAATTGTTTTCTATTAGGTCAAAGCTAGCAGGGAACCTGGTTATCAATACCAGTTTTTCCTTGACTGTTGCTTGACATTTATTCTCAGGACACACAGAGGTACACGCGGCCTGCAGAAGGCCTGCACGCGTGTAACCTGTGCCCTAACCTTCTACATCCCGCGTTTAAATGCATGTTGTAGTGGTTTCAGTAGCGTGTAGAGCCCAGGAAGCTTAAGAGGTAGTCTCCTCTTCCCTGTCAGAATTTTACCTCCTCAGGGGGCTTTTTGGATCCTGTCTGGGTCTTGCTGGTTTATTGTCTTGTTTTCAGTCTGCCTTATTGTGTTGGTTATTCTTTGCATTTGTTTTCTTTTTGCAAATTTTCATTTTCTGTTAAAGTAAAAGCATCCAAGCCTTTTAGAGACCCTGGTTGTCAATACCAGAGGCCTTTTTTAGGTCTGGGCTGCCTGTGTGTTGTTTTATATTAGCTTTTATTCAGACCCGCGGCCTATTCAGGTTTAGCCCGCGGGTACCCGCTCGCTATTATAGCTCAGCACGCGTTTGCACGCGTGCTATTTTGGTGACAGTCGCGGGCTTGATTGGTAGCTTTTCAGCTTGGGTGGGGCAGTCATCCCTTCCTGTGGTGAGAAGAGCTTCTCTCAGGGGTTTAGAGTCTGGGGCTGCACAGCCAGCGGGTTAGGGCATCTTATCCTTAGCTTGTGTTTTTTAGTTGATGTTTTGATAGAAAAGACAAAAGAAAAAAGAAAAAATTATGGTTTTTAGGAAAGTGTTAGGATCGGTGCTTTATTGATTGCTTTTTTGCATCTTTGCTCTGATTCTTTTGTGATATGCGCTTTAAGCCAGAGTTTTATTTTTCGTCCTCTTGGTTTTGTGCTTGTCAGTATTTTCCCTTGTTGCGTCATTTTGCAATTAAATAAAAAAAAAAAATCTCTTGTTTCATTCTCTTCTTGATTTGAAGATTGTGTTGTTGCATCAGTAGCTAGGAAGAAGTCTTTTTGCATAAGTTTTTGCAGTGCATTTAGAGTATAAGTAGCTCGCAGATTTGAGCGAAAGTCCTTCATATTTACTGCATGAAATCTTAGTAAATTTGAAAAGAAAAGAAGTCTTTCTTGTTGAAAAGTTGTTGGTTTTGCATTTTTTGTAAAAGTTTTTGTTTCCAAGCATTTCTTGTTCATTTTGCTTTGATTCTTTTACACACCATCAGTTTCACTCTCATACCTTGTGACTTAAAAAACCCATTAAAAGCAACGCTAATTAAAATCAAGTAGACTTTTTGTTTGTAGGGTGCATACACTAGCTCAGGACTAGGGCCTTGGAATAGGTTGGAGAGTAAATTCTCTAAGGCCACTCAAACCAAACATTGGAGTCTGTCAATAGGGAGTGTAGAAGTCCAGTTACGGAAATTTATCTGGGACCCCCCTCTAACACAGGGGCTAAACACGAGGTCGCGTAAGGAAAGGTAGCGGAGATAACCCCTCCAAAGTTGGACCGAACGTTGTGGAGAACACATATCGAGGATTTGTTAAGGGATTCCGTTGTTTGCATTTGCCACAGAGCTTCGTGGGTCTCGAATCCATTCGAGGTCTTCAGTTGTCTTCCTGAACATTTTCTCTCGATACCCTTGACAGGTTTTGGGCTTGATACCCTGCTCATTGTGGTCTACCCGACTATCGACTGTACCCGCCTGGTGACTGTTCACATGCTGGCAAACTAGTTGTCAATCTTTTCTAGGGACATACACAGGTGACTACGGGGGTATATCGTGGTACCTAGGATAGACATCGGGCCACACTTTGCAGAGTATACCCGGAGGGTGCTTCCGTATTCGAGTTTCACTTGCACCGGTAAGTTTCTCTAGTGTCAGTTGTTGTAATTGTTCTTCCAACTAATTTAGTGCTTGCTTGATGTATCTTCTAGGGGATTTCTTTTAGTGAGTGTTATTGTTTGTTCGTGTAGAATACCTTAGCGTGTCGTGAATCTTCTCACACAGTGGAGGATTCGGAGCTCCGTCGGTCACGAAGGCTTCTGGGCCTGCCGCTGGTTATACTGGAGCCACCCCCGCCACCATTGAGGTGGAAGCTAGACCAAAGAGGGTCTTTCGAAGCAACCGGGTTTCAAACCATTGAGCCCGAACAACTCCCGGAGGAATCGACTGCCAATATTGGATCGGTTGAAACCTCAAACACTGCTACTTTGCCGAACATTATTGTGCCAATTCAATTTTACGAACGCCTATCAATGCCTAACCCAGTTATGGAACCAAACTCTATTACTTCTTCTGGGATTTCTTCCATTCCCATCACTGTTGCTACCACGGGAGAAGCTTATCCTAACTTTCCTTTGTCGACGATCCGGGCCACCATGGTCTCGGCCGCCACTACATTGCACAGTGGACCGACCCCATCTATCGCAGCGGCCACACCTCCTTACACACCTAGTGCGACAGGCCCTCCGTTTTCATACGGTATGCCTAGTTTAGGTACGAGTCCTGCACTCACTACCTCCACTTTACAGACTTTGGGTCTGGGGGCAGGGAGCTCTAACGCTCCTCTGCAAGGCCAACTTGGGGGCATTCCTGTCCCTTTCAACACTTTTCCTTACGCTGGAGTTCATATCCCTCCTTCGTTCCCTTCTCTTGGTGGTCCGCATCAGCAGTCCGCCGGGCAGCCTGCACACACAAGTCCTTTTGGAGCCGGGAGTCAAGGAACACCTATGCAAACTCAGTCGGTAGGTTTGTCACCGTTTGTTTGGAACGGGACATTTGGTAATAACACTTTCGCATCCGTTGCTTTCCCATCTAGGGGCACACCCATTTTTGGACAGTCTACGCCGGCACAGGGTACTATTCCTGCGCTGGGGGCACATATACCAGGACCTTGGAACTCAGGACAAGGATCCGTTCCTTCATCTGGAATGTCGCTCTGGGGTAATTCTTTCTAAAGTCAATGGAACCCCAGACAGACTTCTATTCCTCTCCCATCGGGACAGGCATGGGGTAATCCTTCCCAAAGTCTGTCACACACGATGAACGCCCAACATCCTATGTCCTTCATGGGGAATCATCCAATGATGTCTCCTTAGATGCAAAACCCTTACGCTGGTCAGGGCCATGGTTTCTACCAGAACCCGAGCCAGCAGCCAAACTTTTCCTGGCAACCTGGTGCCAGTCAAACTCCAGGACCCTTTTATCCAGGCTATCAGTAGCAACCTAAACTACCATTCTTGGAGACGTTACACTTGCCAGATTTGACACGGTTGTTAAATGATCCTATATGTCACGATCCGTGTTGGCCTCCTATGCCAACGAAGTTGCCTTCGGAAATTCCAAAGTTTGAGGCCAAGCCTAATGAAGATCCAGGTGATCACGTGACTACTTTCCATCTCTGGTGTTCATCTAACTCACTGAAAGATGACTCCGTCCAGTTGCGATTGTTTCAACGCACTCTCATTGGGAGTGTCGCGAAATGGTACATAGAGCTTGATCGTTCACGATATTCTTCTTTTGGGGAACTGGCGATGGCCTTCCTTAACCATTTTCAGTTACCTGCAAGATATGACGGCAACACAGAGTTGCTAGCCAATTTCGAGCAGACGAAAACGGACCATATCTCGGATCATATTCGAGAGTGGTGACACCGAAAGAGTCTTATCAAGGTACCCGTCCCACCAGCATTCCTGCTTGAGTGGTTCCTTAAGTCTTTAGTTCCGCAGTTATCCAAAGACGTCGCGACTTCAGGGGTTTTCTCCGAGGAAGATGCCATCATGAGGGATCAATAGTTTGAGCTTATTTATTCTCAGTCTGGTCTATTGTATACCATTCTGCCGGATTCACCACGATCGATTCTGGATAAGACCAGATAGAGAGCCGGACCACATGTTGACGGTATCGTTGGTTCGGCACAAACTAAGCCCGCTGAGCAATTGACAAAACAATTGCAGCAGTTATCTATACAGCACTTAGCAGCCAGCCAGACTACTGCTTTGGCTGCTCCTCCTACTCAAACGTCAAAAGTACACTCCATATAGACGACTAACCCAACGGCCACCCAGCAGCCTGAAGGGAAGAAAAACAACGCAAGAAGGGTAAGGGGTATAAGAAACCCACTGATAATGTTGGCGAGGGCACCACGGAAAAGAGGAAGGCGAGGTATCCGTGCAACTTATGTGCAGAAGACCACCCGACCCATCTATGTCCTCGACTTGTGGAGGCCCAGAAGTTTGTCACACAGCAACAACAGGTCATGTTGACTAATCCCTTTCAGCATGGGCAAAATTTAACTCAAGCCTCTACAAGTGCCGAAGGGGGCAGCCAAGAAACCTGCCCTCCCCCAAATGATTCCTCTTCCATGAACGTATATATGGTTAGGGGTGATGCTTTAATAATGACTAGAGCGCACGACTATAGTAAGCCAAGTGCCTCTGAGAAGGGCAAAGAAGCTGAAATCCCATCTCTTCCTCTACAGATTGAGAAGACGTTGGGAGAAACGATGACACACATTCCAAAAGGTGCATTCAAGAGAGCTTCTCACAACCCAAACGCAAGGGCTGCCTAGAACTACTCTGTGGTGGAAGATTTATCCCAAACCCCTTGTGTTATGTCTACTTTAGAGGTCCTCCAAAGTTGCCCTGCTCAGAGAAAAGCCTTGTTGGCTACATTAGGCTCTACTGAGACTTGTAACCCAGGTACCATCATGTTAGATACGACTGACTTAAAACCTCGCTTGCCTTACCACGTCGCGTTTCAGATAGTAATGGCTCATCCCACGAAAACTTTTACACGGAATATCTTCCACACGGTGGTCAACGAGGGCACTTCGACTTGCGTTATGTCATTAGCATGCTGGAAAGCCATTGGTCAGCCTGAGTTGTCTCCATCACCTACTCTCCTCACTGCGTTCGACGGTCATTCTTTCCGACCACATGGCATCATTCCTTCTTTCCCTGTGCAGTTAGGGGGAAAGACCGTGTGCATCGAAGTAGAGGTAGTCGATGCTCCCCTCGACTACAATCTCTTGTTAGTTCATAGTTGGACTTATGCTATGCAAGCGGTGGTCGCTACAGTTTTCTGAGTCTTATTGTTTCCACATGAAGGCCGGATAGTGACCATTGATCAATAGTCCTTCTCTAGACCTAACCCAGCTTTGGGGGCATCCACGGTTCCCATGATAGATAATCCTCAAGCCAGTGTCGTTAACGTAGGAGTTGGTTTGTGCCCATCTTTGATGGGTACTTTCGATTACCCACCTCCTCATGGCGATGTCAAGTTTATATTGACTCACCACAAGGCTGATATTTTTCACGTTTCATCGTTTCACACAAATTACTTTCAGGATCCGTGGATTCTTCCTTCCCCATCAGCCACGGTGGATGAGACAGGGCACTCCGGCATGTTCATGCCCTTGTCGACCATTGAAGTAGCGTACTCTTTAGTCCAGCAAACTTCAGCTAACCCTGATCTGACTCCCGCACACGAGTTGGATCCACTTCCAGAGCCTATTTGGGCTCAGGATTCTCTTGCTACCACCGATTTGTTAGACTTAGTCTTGCCTTCCAACGAAGTAGTAATCGAAGCAATAACTAGTCTGGATAGACCTTGGGAAGATCTACATCACAGATCATATTTCCTCCCAGAGTTAAGCTGAATCGAGGCAGGAGAATTCACTATCACCATGACGGGAGATCAGCCATGTCCTATTAACCTCTTAGCTACACAGGAAATTTATGCTGAGAGTAATATGGCAACTATCACTGAAACTATACCTATTAACATCTCCCGAAACCCTGGCGTCATGGAGAATGTCTTCGTCGGAGTGGATTTCTCCCCCGAAGAGATTCAGATTTACACGGATCTTTTCAAAGAATT
>ML792140.1:276448-288096 GCA_009831015.1 Picea engelmannii | reverse complement strand
ACCAGCTGCTTTTACCCCCTGGGCCTTTAGCCCCTTCTTCCCACAAGACAAGATGTACCTTGGAAGGTCATCCTAATGGCCAGACTAGGGGAATGGGATGGATGAGCGGGGTATAAGATGAAAAAGTGATAAGATGGTGGGAGTGAATGATGGCTCTGCAAATCCCCCTTGGTGGCTAACCACAACCCATGAATAACAGCTTGCTAAGTTGCCCCATCAATCACCCCAACAATGTTCAAGTGGATTA
The DNA here is from genome assembly GCA_009831015.1 of Picea engelmannii. Classification (NCBI taxonomy): domain Eukaryota; kingdom Viridiplantae; phylum Streptophyta; class Pinopsida; order Pinales; family Pinaceae; genus Picea; species Picea engelmannii. Next base: position 287,849 of record ML792140.1, on the reverse strand, counting down.
GTGTAAGATCCAAGCAGTCATCCGAAATGAAAGAAACCTAATGCATATATAAGAAGGTTATAATGATCAAATATGACACATACCATGATACCTCGGACCAATTACCTCATGGAGCAAGAGCCCTTTCTAACGCAAGCCCAGGCCGGTAGTGATGGAAGCTGCTACTGCTGACAGGACAAGTCTGGCTAAGAAGAAGAAAGATGGGCCCTCCAGGGCCATGCTCAAGTCACTCCTGCTCTCGGTACTCCATGTCTAGGACCATGTGGTCCTCGAGACATGATCTCCTAGTTAGCCTTAGACATCAGGGATAACAGATCCCAATAACCCCATTGTAAAAATTCATATCAATAATGTTGCAATAGAAAACAAATTAATATATCTAGGAGCAACAATAAATGTAATTACAAAAGGTGCCATGGATGATTACAATTGTCTAATATCCATAATACACCCATAGTTTTATAATTATCTGATAGATCAACAATAAAACTAGAAGGTGTATTAGAGGATATAATAGTTTCCTTAGATTCTTGGGAATACCATGTAGATTTCATGGTTTTAAATATGAAATCTAACATAGGTGGGCACCCATTAATATTAGGGAGGCCTTGGCTAGCTATAGTTGATGATTTTATCAGTTGTAGATCAAGCGACATGACAATTGCACATGGGGATTCAGTTAAGAAATTCAATTTATATCCACCTACTAAAGCTTTAACTGAATCAAACTTTACACAATGCTTTCAAGATACAAATAATGATGAGTAAGTAGTACAACCTATTTTAACTATTGACCAAGTTATGAATTTGAAGAATTATATCAAGGAAAATAAAATCATTAATTTATTAATAATGTTGATTTTACTCAATATCATGGGGGGCAACATATCTTTGATCATAAAAATATATTGGACAAATATTTTCAAGAAAATTGTACTCTAGATACTTTATCAACAATTTCAAGTTCAATGTCTTCTATCGAATCAATATCAGAATCAAGTAATACAGTTGTGGAAATTTATCAAGGAAAAACTTTAAATATCAATTCTAAACTTGAAGAATTTCAAAAAGAGCAATTAATCAAGAAGCTACAAAAAAGTTTTGATGCATTTGCATGAGAACATATTAATATGCGTGGAATTCAACCTAATACATATATTCATCATATTTATATAGAGGAAAATTTCAAGCCTATCAGGCAGCGCCAAAGACATATGAACCCACTCTTGAAGGAAATTGTGAAAGATGAATTGCATAAACTACTTAATGCTAATTTCATATATCTAATTTTTTACAATCAATGGGTATGTCCACTAGTGATTGTTACACATCAAAATGCCACATTTGTGTTTCCCACCCTATGTGTTGCAAGTGTCGCAAAGTGATGTATGCACCTCGATAAGTGTCACATTCATTGTCGCAAGTGTCATATGCACCTTCCCAAGTGTTTCATTCACTTTGTGAGGTGTCACCACCCCTTGAAACCATTAAAACAATTGGTCGTGACCCCTAAGCCATATGGGAGTAGGAAAACCATCATTTCTAGGTCAAAACACAATTTTTCCTTGGAAAATTCGAACCTTTTTTAGCATTTATGAAGGGTGGTTCCCCACTGTCCATACTGGGGGTCGTACCATGGCACCCCCTCTACCACTATAGGGGAGCACCACTGCTAGGGTGGTGCCCTGTCTCTCACTGGGGGGGAGTTTCGGTCTTATTGAGAGAAAATGGGGATCTCCTCCACCTTATTTTATAGGCCAGCTCCTTCAGATTTGGTTAGTTGTGTTCAACCCTCATGCTTGGGAATCACTTTAGGATCTAATCCAAGCCTCAAGGAGACATATACTCAACCATATCCCTCATTTTCTCATCGTATTTTCACCTCTCAAGCCTATATATTGAGGGCTTTCCAAGGTGAAAAGGGGGAATCTTCATGTATCAAACCATTGATCTTGGTATATTCATGCAAGGGTTGGACGAGGAGAGATTGGAGAAGTCTTGCATCATCATCCATGTTTTGTAAGTATTCTCTTTGGGTTCTCATTTGAATATATTTGGCCTATTTCCTTCAATCTCGTGTGTTCTTACATGTTCTTGTCTATTGTCATTTGAATCGTCGTAGATGAATTTGTTTGATCTAATCAATTAGAGTAGGAGGTAGTGGTTTCTCTTTTCTTCCCTTTGCAGGTATCAAGTTGTGTCATGGATTTTGGAGATCAAGCTCAGATTGGAAGAAGCAAGGACAAACTTCGAAACAAGGTGCATCACACCCTTTCTCCCTCTCTCTTTATGATTAGTTAAATTGAATTCAAAGGAATGTTAGTGTTGACCTGTAGTGTTTTTGTATTGGTATAGGGGTCTGTAATCCAAGGGAGGTTTCATTGAATAGATCACAGAGTCATTCATTGATTATTCTAAGTTTTTATCCGTCTTTTTGAGTTTTCAAGACAAGTGGTGTTCCCTTGTAGTGTACACTAGGAGGATATTTATAGGGTGGCTCTCCCATGCATTGTATACCAAAGCACCGTGGCACTTTTTCCCCTTGAGAACAAGATCATTGGTGCCATTTTTTAGGGTTTTCTACATGTTTTTGCTTTCTCTTTCTCAGTATGATCTTGAGGGGATTTTTTCCCAAAGACTCCTTGACTGTATTTGACCTTGTTCTCCTGATAATTTGATAGTTACCACTCATTTTTGTTTCTCCCTTGAGTTTTCAAATTTTCTCCTAGTTGTGATCCCCCTCGGTTAACAGGATCCCTTGGTTCTTTTTGCCTTTGAGTTTCTTTGATCTTCGTCTCACAAAGATTTCAGATTGCTTGGTTTTGTAGGATTGTTCATCAACTAGAGTTTGCAGAGGTTTCTTCGTATTGAGCCTTTTTGTCTTAATTTGAAATATCTCACTTTTGTAGATGATTAGGACTCTTGTGTTTACCACAACCCAGCTTGAATTATGTTTCTTGTTTCTCATTGCTTGAAGATTTTCATGAGTGCTTGTATTCCTTCTCTTTTGCATCTTTGAGTTCTTGTTTGAACAAGTTATCCCCTACTTGTTTTCTTTCAGTTCTCATCACTTTGAGTGTGCTTTGTTTGATTTCCTTTTACCTCATAGTTCTTTGTATCAAACATAGATATCTTTCATCTTAAAGATAAGAAGCGAAAACTGATGCAGGAGCATCCCTCACATCAAACGAGCCAGCGTGGAAGGCAAAGGACAGTTGGGCAAACCTAGCCAAATTTTTGAATTTTCCCTTGAAGTTGATGCGCCAAATATAAATGAGATCATTTAATGAAGGAACCTTGGTATAATGTAATCAGACCTTGAGTGCCCCGCTCTCGTCTGAAGTAGATGGAGGCATTTATAGTAGTTAATGCAGATAGATAGAAATTTAATTCTAGATTAGACTGTTTGGGAGCGCAAGAGGGAAACAGGATGTAGACACCCTCATTGTGCATTGTAACATTATTCTGGATAGTTAGAAGCATTGGAGCATAGAAGAGAAGAAGAGAGCTGTGTAGAAACACCCATGTACAGTTATTTGGATTAATAGAATAAGTTGATTCAATTTCATGGCGTTGTGTTGTTCTTTGTGTATGTGTGTTGATTGATATGCTCATGAATATTTACTTCCTGTTATGCATTTGATTTACATGCTATGTATGAATGATTTCTTGCTGAGTGTTGAAATTTGAAAAAGGAAGTAGAAGAAATGAGTTTCAATTGTTTCTCTATCTGAGCAAGGATTCCTGCAAGGAGTGCAGTTGAAGTCATCCGCAAGGAGTGCATTGACAGAAGGCTCAGATAGTTTAACTCTTGTTCTCGTTCACCCAGAAGTGAAATTGGGTTATAGGAGCTGTGCAAGGAGTGTGCAGGCTAAGGAAAGTCTCAGTTGTGAATTTGAGCGAAGCATTGAAGGACTGTATCTACAGGTGTGCGCAGAGTCGAAGGTATTCAACACTTGGAAGTGTTTGAGGATTGCCACAAGGAGTGTGCGCAAGAGTCTTTTCTAAGGCTCTGAGTTACAAGAAAGCTCAGAGAGACAGCATTTTCATACGCGGGGGTGAGGACTTGAATTCGTGGAGCTTGCAGAGAAAGGGAGCAAAGGTTGAGGCCTTTGGCTTTTGAAATCCTTCCAAGGGCAGAAGAGAACGCGCAAAATCTTGGGAGGAGCAGCATCGGTCGTTGGATCAGCCAATAGATTCTGGACCGTTGAAGATTTCATGTCCTAGAGGGGTAGAGAAGTGTGCAAGAAGAGGAAATCGTGAGCCGTCAGATCTCACACAGATATCCATTAGCCATTGGATCTGACCAGAGGGACGTGAAGTTTAAGTCTTAGGGGACAAAGAAGCGAAATTCCTGAAGGGCATCAGGATATCGGCACTTGGGATATCGGGGATATTGAGGACATGAGGAGAGTCACTCAACACCCGAAAACCCGAGTTAGCGAGGTTTTGATCTGAGTCGTTTGTTTGGGAGCGGACGCGTGTCGCGAGATTTCCCATATCGGGGACTCGGACATCAGGGGATAGAAGGGGAAGTCCTTCAACTTCATGAGCGGAAAAGTGGTGATAATACCACGAGCCGTCCATCAGAGGAGGACAGGTGGCAGAGATCGAAGGATCTCGCAAACTCGGAAGTTCACAGGGTGAGAGCCCAAACATTGGGTGCTCCAAGTTGCGAAGATGCGAGGAGCGAGAAGAAGGATAGCCGTTGGATCTGGGTCGTAGGAGGACCGTTGGATTGGAACCCCCATCGCCTATCACACACTCGGGGTTCAGAGGTTGAGAGGGGTCACTTTCGACATCAGAAGTCACGAAGCGTCAAGGGAGGAGTCAACCCGGCATTGACCTATCGCGTCTCGGAAGATCGTAACAGGAGGGCACGAGATTTCAACTCACGAAGTCACGAAGGTGCGAGTTGCGAGAGGCACTGATATTTAATCCCTGGCCTATGGTTACATGCGGGGAAGGGTGTTGACCAGGAAAGGATCCATAATCGTATTGCCAGTTCGAGTATCGCAAGATTGGGGAGTAAGAGTCGAAAGCTTCGACTCACGAACTCGAGAGATCGGGAGATTTAGTCCGATCTCTCGATTGTAAAGAGGAGATATCGTGGAGAATTTGTTGTGGGTATGGATTTCTTGATAGGGAAATAAAAGAGCCTTAGTGTTCTTTGGGCCAATAGAAAATAGAAGATCCTGTGAGCGGACGTGCTTGCGAGCGCACCTGCGTCAAGTGGTATCAGAGCTTACAAAATCGTCTTTGCTTTCTATAGCAAGGATAAGGAAGAATTCACCATGCCACTAAGGAGAAGGGATAGACAATCACCTGATCCAGAGGAGGAAAGGGAAACACCTAGAGGAAGGGGTAGAGAAGTGCAGAATCCAGAAGTAGAAAGAGATCTGCATAACTTACGTGCTAGAGTTGTGGACATGGAGATAAGACAAAGGTGCACAGCTAATGTAGGATATATCAATGAGTCCAAAAATGAAGATGATGATTGACATGGAGAAGAAGAAATCCCAGCAGAAGATGCAGCAAATGAATGCTTACTTAAAGTTGTTGCAAGAATGGGTGCAAAGGTGAAAATGGACATTCCAGTTTATGAGGCAAATCTGGATGTAGAAGAGATTCTAGACTGGATTAGAGCTCTAGACACCTATTTTGATTATTAAGATATCAAAGAGGAAAAGAAAGTCAGGCATGCCATCACAAGATTAAAAGGACGTGCAACCTTGTGGTGGGATGAACTACAAGCTGATAGGTGTTGCCAAGGTAAGCAGAAAATTAAGAGATGGGACAGGATGATCGTGAAGATGAAGGTGAAATTCATCCCCAAGGACTATCAAATTTATCTATTCAGGAGGATGCAGAACCTGAGATAGAAGTTGATGACAGTAAAGGAATATACTGAGGAATTTTATAGGTTGAATATAAGGGCAGGTCATCACGAAAGCAATGACGAAAAAGTGCCGAGGTATATGAATGGCCTGAGATATGAGATTCAGGATGAAATGAGCATGGCAACCATCCGAATGGTGGAGGATGCTTATCAAATGGCTTCGAAAGCGGAAGAGAAGCTGAGTTGAAAGAAGAGTCAGAGGGGCTGAGGAAAAAGCTAGCCCAGGGGAAAGTCAATTGCCCAGGAAAGAACCCAGAAGCCCAAGGATGACTGGAAGAAACCTCAGACTCGGACAGAGAGAGGTGGAAGCTCACAGTGAGGGCGATATGCTGAACAGAGAGGACAGCATACTGAGCAGAGAGGAGATTATGCTGATAATAATACTTTTCCTCGTACTAGAGGTCGGGGAAGAGGAAGGGTTAGAGTAATCACATGCTTCACATGTGGAAAGAACGGGCACAAATCTTATGAGTGTCCTGATAAAAAGAAAGAGGTTGGAGAGACTCACATCGCCAAGGCACAGAGGCGAGATGTTGAGGCATAAGATGCTAAAGGTGGAAGATCGTTGATGATGTGAAAAGTCCTTTTGACACCAGAGAAAGAGGTGGAAAGTTCAGTCCAAAGGACCAGACTTTTCAGGACTGCTTGCAAGACCAAGTACAGGGTGTGCAAGGTCATTGTGGATAGTGGTAGCATGGATAATCTCATTTCAACTGAGATGGTAGAAAATCTGGAGCTGGAGACGACTGATCATCCAAGCCCGTATAAAGTTTCATGGCTACAGAAAGGACACCAGGTAACTTTCACTAAACAATGCTTGGTTGAATTCAAGATAGGTGGATATAATGCTAAGATATTATGTGATGTTATTCCCATGGATGTTTGTCATCTATTGTTGGGTAGACCATGGAAATATGATAGGAATGTGATTCATGATGGGCGAATGAACACATACACCCTGAAGAAGAATGGGAGGACACACATGTTGCTTCCAATTAAGGATAAGGAGGTGAAGCCGGAAGTAAGCAACACAGTACTTCTCATGAGTGGGAAGGAACTTCTTACAGAGGTTAAGAAGAAGGCGGATCCACAATTCTTTGTGGTCAGGAAACCGAGGATTGTTCTGACTATCACAAGAGTGGATGATTTGCCAGAGGAAATTCAGGAACTGCTGGAAGAGTTCGCTGACATCATAGTGGACGAATTACCTCGTTCATTACCACCTATGAGGAGTGTGAGACATCATATCGATCTCATACCAGGAGCCAGTTTTCCAAACAAAGTAGCGTACAGATTGACACCACAGGAGAATGAGGAAGTTAAAAGGCAAGTCCAGGAGTTGTTGGACAAAGGTTTGGTCAGAGAAAGCTTGAGTCCGTGTGTTGTTCCAACAGTACTCAGTCCAAAGAAAGACGGAGGCTGGAGGATGTGCACTGATTCAAGGGTGATTAACAAGATAACCATCAGGTACAGGTTTCCATTGCCAAGAATGGATGATTTGATGGATTTCTTAAGTGGGGAAAAATTATTTTCAAAGATTGATTTGAAGAGTGGATATCACCAGATTCGCATGAGAGAAGGTGATGAATGGAAAACAGCATTCAAGACAAACGAAGGTTTGTATGAATGGCTTGTTATGTCGTTTGGCTTAAAAAATGTGCCAAGTACCTTTATGAGGTTGATGAATGAAGTCCTAAAGGATTTCATCAGAAAATTTGTTATCGTATATCTGGATGATATACTGATTTTCAGTAAATCGGAAGCTGAACATATGAAGCATTTGGTCATTGTGATGAAGAGATTGCAGCAAGAGAAGTTGTTGATAAACATTAAGAAGTCCTCGTTCATGAAGACAGAACTCATTTACTTGGGATTTTTTATTTCGGAAAATGAGTTGAGGATGGATCCAAATAAGGTGGAGGTAATCAAGAATTGGCCATCACCAAGGAACATATTTGAGGTGAGAAGTTTTCACAGGTTGGCTAGTTTCTACCGAAAATTCATTAGGAATTTCAGTGGAATTAGCGCAGCGATGATGGATACAGTGAAGAAAAGACATAAATCTTTTCACTGGACTGAAGAGGCTGAGAAGAGTTTCAATTTGTTGAAACGGAAGATTACGGAACAACAAATTCTGGTGTTTCCGGATTTTCAAAAGACATTTCAGGTAAAATGTGATGCAAGAGGGTTTGCAATAGGAGCAGTCTTAAGTCAAGATAACAGACCAATTTCATATTTCAGCGAGAAGCTGAATGAAGCGAAGGTGAAGTATTCCACGTATGATAAGGAGTTTTATGCCATCATCCAGGCATTGAATAAATGGAGGCACTATTTGATTCCGAAGGAATTTGTTTTATATAGTGATAACCATGCATTGTAGTTTGTGACTCAACAGAAAAAATTGAATCAGAGGCATGTTAAATGGGTTGAGTACATGAAAAATTCTACATTTGTGATAAAACATATTTCTGGTACTGCTAACAAAGTTGTTGATGCTTTGAGCAAGAAGTGTTTGTTGTTGCAGGAGTTCAAAGTCAAGACGTTAGGTTTTGATGATCTCAGAGACATGTACGCAGATGATCCAAACTTTAAGGAAGTGTATGAAGCAGCCGAGAATCCATTTCTCATAGATAGCAGCAAATGGGCTGAATACATGATCCAGGAAGGATTTTTATTTAAAGGCAATCAGATGTGTATTCCAAATTGCTCCATGAGGGAGAATTTGTTGAAGGAGAAACACAGTGGAGGATTGGTCGGACACTTCGGTCATGATAAGACATTCGCGAAGATGAGCGAGTCATACTTTTGGCCAGGGATGCGATCAGAGGTCAAGAGGTTTGTAGACAGATGCAGGATTTGCCAGCATTCAAAGGGAAGGAAGCAGAATGCGTGTTTTTATCAACCATTTCCCATACCTGAGAAGCCGTGGGATGAAATTAGCATGGATTTCATATTGGGATTGCCAAGGACGCAAAGCGGATTTGATTCAATATTTGTGGTAGTGGATAGATTTTCCAATATGGCACATTTTATCCCATGTCAGAAAACCAGTGACGCGACGCACATCGCGAATCTGTTTTTCAAAGAAGTCGTTCGACTTCATGGCTTACCAAGGCGTATAGTTTCGGATAGGGATACAAAGTTCATAGGGAACTTTTGGAGGACATTATGGAAGAAGTTGGGGACTAACTTGTTGTTTAGTTCAGCTTATCATCCTCAGACGGATGGACAGGCAGTAGCGGTAAACAGAAGTTTGGGAGACTTGTTGAGGAGCCTGGTGGCAGAGCACCACAGCAGTTGGGAAAATATATTGCCGCAGGAAGAGTTTGCGCATAATGACTCAATGAATAGGAGTACAGGACAGAGTCCATTTCGGATTGTTTATGGCATGCAGCCGAGGGGAATTTCTGAACTAAGGGATTCAGAGTAGACTGCTACTAGGAGCGCTAGTGCAGAAGAATTTGCAAAAGCGATGAAAGAACTTCACAGCCAGGTGAAGGAGCGACTGCTGAAATCAAGCCAGGAATATAAGCGCAGAGTCGATCAGCACAGAAGACAACTCCAGTTTGAAGTTGGTGATCTGGTTCTAGCACACTTGAGGAAAGAAAGGTTCCCAAGAGGAACATACAACAAGTTGAAAATGAAGAAAATCGGGCCGTGTAAGATCTTGAAGAAAATTGGAGAGAATGCTTATGAGATTGAATTACCCGATGGGATCATAATTTCTCATAATTTATGAGAAGTGATGAGCAACCAATGATCCAGTGGACAAAGAAAATGCCATTTGCAGACAAGCCATAGATGGAGTGGATACTAGATAATAATAATAATAATGACATGATTAATCCACAATGGGGATTTAATCCAATAATAATAAGAATTCTCTTCGCAGTTACATTATTTCAACACTCCCGCTTAACAAGAAGTGTATTCTTCATCAGCATCAGACGAGAGAGGTATGCATCATCAGTGGCATCTGGAGGACAGTATCATCAATATCATCTTGAAACATTGGCTAGCATATTTACAAATCATCGGAAGTTTTCTTCATCGACAGCATCATCATTCTCGAAAGAATGCTATCATCATCTGCATCAAATATGTATCAGTAAAAATGATACCTCATCACAGCACTAGGATCGCACATCATAGTACTACACTGGCTCAATGTCACAGCTGATAAGTTGGTAGCTCAATGTCAGTCACATCTTGCTTTACATCTAACAACTAGGTCAGAAGCAAGGAATATCATCATCTCGCTTTACGTCTAACAACTAGGTCAGAAGCAAGGAATCATAGCGTCATGCTTTACGTCTAACAACGAGGTCAGAAGCATGACTCATCTTTCTTTACATCTAAAAATGAGGTCAAAAGTAAGGAACACATCAACATCTCGCTTTACGTCTAACAACGAGGTCAGAAGTGAGGAATCATCTTGCTTTACGTCTAACAACTAGGTCAGAAGCAAGGAATTAGCGGCGTCATGCTTTACATCTAACACCTAGGTCAGAAGCATGACTCATCTTGCTTTATGTCTAATAGCGAGGTCAGAAGAAAGGATCACACGGCGTCATTCTTTACATCTAATAGTGAGGTCAGAAGCATGACTCATCTTGCTTTACGTCTAATAGCGAGGTCAAAATCAAGGATCACACGGCGTCATGCTTTACGTCTAAAAGCGAGGTCGGAAGCATGACTCATCTTGCTTTACATCTAACAGCAAGGTTAAAAGCAAGGATCACATGGTGTCATGCTTTACGTCTAATAGTGAGGTCATAAGCATGACTCATCTTGCTTTACATCTAACAGCGAGGTTAGAAGCAAGGATCACACAGCATCATGCTTTACGTCTAACAATGAGGTCAGAAGCATGACTCATCTTGCTTTACATCTAACAACTAGGTCAGAAGCAAGGAATACATCTACTCCCCCTTTCAGGGAGGGTCCTTTCGGACAATACCAATATTATCTTAAAAGTGTTCAAATTTTACACGAGATAGAGGCTTAGTCAACACATCAGCAACTTGTTCATATGTGCTAATGTACTGGAGCTTCAAGGCTCCTCTCTGTACCATGTCAAGGATGAAATGATAGTGGATCTCTATGTGCTTTGACCTGTTGTGGAACACGGGATTCTCTGTCATTTTAATGCATCTTTGATTGTCACACAGAATTGTGGTTGCTCTCATCTCCAAATCAAATAGGCATGTCAGCAACTTTCAAAGCCATATAGCTTTGTAGCTAGCAGAACATGCGGCAATGTACTCTGCTTACACTGTGCTGAGAGAAATACTGGATTAGTTTCTACTCTGCCACGAGATCATAGCTGATCCCAAACTGAAATAGCATCCAGAAGTTCTTTTTCTGTCAGCAATGCTTCCTGCCCAATCTGCATCAGTATATCCACTCAATGTGAAGTCATGATCTCCATCATAGTTGAGACCATAATCCATTGTACCTTTAAGGTACCTCATCACATGTTTTGCAGCCACTAAATGAACA
>ML792140.1:207660-223033 GCA_009831015.1 Picea engelmannii | reverse complement strand
TGGAGAGGAAACTCTCCAAGGCCACTCAAAACCAAACATTGGAGTCTGTGATAGGGAGTGTAGAAGTCCAGTTTCATGGAAGTTATCCGGGACCCCCCTCTAACACAGGGGATAAACACGAGGTCGCGTAAGGAAAGGTAGCGAAGATAACCCCTCCAAAGCCAGACCAAGCGTAGTGGAGAACACATATCGAGGATTTGTTTTGGGATTCCTTCGTTTTCATTTGCCACGGGGCTTCGTGGGTCTCGAATCCGTTCGAGGTCCTCAGTTGTATTCTGGACCATTTTCTCTCAATACCCTTGACAGGTTTCGGGCTTGATACCCTGCTCATTGTGGTCTACCCGACTATCAACTGTACCCGCCTGGTGACTATTCGCGTGCTGGAAAACTAGTTGCCAATCTTTTTAGGGACATACACAGGTGACTATGGGGATATGCCGCGGTACCTAGGACAAACATCGAGCCATGCTTTGCAGAGTATACCCGGAGGGTGCTTCCGTTTTCGAGTTTCACTTGCACCGGTAAGTTTCTCTAGTGTTGGTTGTTGTAACTGTTCTTCAAAATAGTTAGTGATTGCTTGTATTATCTCTTAGGGGATTCTTTTTTAGTGTGTGTTACTGTTTTATCGTGTAGAATACCTTAGCGTCTCTTGGATCTTCTCACATAGTGGAGGATCCCGAGCTCCATTGGTCACGAAGGCTCCTGGGCCTGCCGTCGGTTATACTGGAGCCACCCCCACCACCATTGAGGCGGAAGCTAGACCAACAAGGGTCTTTCAAAGCAATCGGGTTACAAACCATTGTGCTCGAACAACTCTCGGAGGAATCAATTGCCAATCTTGGCTTGATTGAAACCCCAACCACTTATACTTGTCCATCAGTCATTGTACCAATCCAATTTTACGAACGCCTGTCAATGCCTCACACAGTTATGGAACCAAACGTTGTTACTTCCTCTGGGAATTCTTCCATTCCCACCACCATTGCTACCACAGGAGAAGCATATCCTAAATTGTCGTCGTCGGTCCGAGTCACTATGGTCTCGACCGCAACTACGTCACACAGTGGACCGACCCCATCTATCGGGGCGGCCACAAATCCCTGCACACCTAGTGCGACAAGCCCTCCGTTCTCATACGGTATGCCTAGTTCGGGTACAAGTCCTGCACTCACTACACTTTACATACTTTGGGTCTGGGGGCAGGGAGCTCTAACGCTCCTTTGCAAGGTCAACTTGGGGGAATTTCTGTCCCTTTTAATGTTTTTCCTTACGCTAGAGGTCATATCTCTCCTTCGTCCCCTTCGCTTGGTGGTCTTCATCAGCAGTCCACTGGGCAGCCTGCACACACGAGTTCATTTGGAGCTAGGAGTCAAGGAACACCTGCGCAAACTATGTTGGTAGGTTCATCACCATTTATTTGGAACGGGACGTTTGGTAACAACACTTTCACATCCACTGCTTTCCCATCTGGGGGCACTCCCATCTTTGGACAGTCTACTCCGACGCAGGGTACTATTCCTGCGTCGGGGGCACATATAGCAGGACCTTGGAACTCAGGACAAGGATTTGTTCCCTCCTATGGAATGTCATTCTGGGGTAATTCTTTCCACGGTCAATGGAACCCTAGACAGACTTCTATGCCTCTCCCATCAGGACCGGCATGGGGTAATCCTTCCCAAAGTCCTTCAAACACGATGCATGCCCAACATCCTATGTCCTTTATGGGGAATCAGCCAATGATGTCTCCATAGATGCAAAATCCTTACGTTGGTCAAGGCCATGGTTTCTACCAGAATCCATTCTAGTAGCCAAACTTTTCCTGGCAACCTGGTGCCAGTCAAACTCCAGGACCCTTTTTTCCAGGCTATCAGCAGTAACCCAAACTACCCTTCCTGGTGACGTTACACTTGCCATATTTGACAAGGTTGTTAAATTATCCAATTTGTCACGATCCACATTGGCCTCCTATGCCAACAAAGTTTCCTTCGGACATTCCAAATTTCGAGGCCAAGCCTAACGAAGATCCAGGTGATCACGTGACTACCTTCCATCTTTGGTGTTCATCTAACTCATTGAAAGATGACTCCGTCCAGTTGCGATTGTTTCAATGCACTCTTATTGGGAGTGCTGTGAAATGGTACATCGAGCTTGATCACTCAAGATACTCTTCTTTTGGCGAACTGGAGATGGCCTTCCTTAACCATTTCCAGTTACCTGTGAGATATGACGCTAGCACAGAGCTGCTTGAAAATTTCGAACAGACGACAGTGAACCATATCTCTGATCATATCCAAGAGTGGAGACGCCGAAAGAGTCTAATCAAAGTACCAGTCCCACCATCATTCCTGCTTGAGTGGTTCCTTAAGTCTTTAGTCCCACAATTATCCAAAGACATCACGACTTCAGGATTTTTCTCCGAAGAAGATGCCATCATGAGGGCTCAACAGTTTGAGCTTATCTATTCTCAGTCTGGTTTATTGTACAACATCCTGCCGAATGCACCACAATCGATACTGGATAAAACTAGACAGTGAGCTGGACCACACGCCGATGGTATTGTTGGTTCAGCACAAACCAAGCCCGCTGAGCAATTGACAAAGCAATTGCAACAGTTATCTATACAACACTCAACGGCCAGCCAGACTACTGCTTTGGCTGCTCCTCCTACCCAAATATCGGAAGTACACTCAGTACAGACGACTAACCCAAAGGCCACCCAGCAGCCTGAAGGGAAGGAAAAACAATGAAATAAGGGTAAGGGGGAGAAAAAATCCACTGATAATGCTGGTGAGGGCACCACGGAAAAATGGAAGGCGAGGTATCCATGCAACTTGTGTGCGGAAGACCACCCGACCCATATATGTCCTCAACTTGCAGAGACCCAGAAGTTTGTCACACAGCAACAGCAAGTCGTGTTGACTAACCCCTTTCAGCATGGGCAAAATTTAACTCAAGCCTCTACAAGTACTGAAGGGGGTAGCCAAGAAACCTGCCCTCCCCCAAACAATTCCTCATCCACGAACGTATATATGGTTAGGGGTGATGCTTTAATAACGACTAGAGCGCACGACTATAGTAAACCAAGCGCCTCTGAAAAGGGTAAAGAAGCTGAGATCCCATCTCTTCCTCTACAGATCGAGAAGATGTTGGGTGAAACAATGACACGCATCCCAAAGGGTGCATTTAAGAAAGCTTCTCACAACCCAAATGCAAGGGCCGCCCAGAATTACTCTGTGATGGAAGATTTATCACAAACCCCTTGTGCAATGTCTGCTTTGGAGGTCATCCAAAGATGCCCTGCTCAGGGGAAAGCCTTGTTGACTGCGTTAGGCTCTACTGAGACTTGTAACCCGGGTACCATCATGTTAGATACGACCAACTTAAAACCTCGTCTGCCTTACCACGTCGTGTTTTAGATAGTAGTGGCTCATCCCACGAAAACTTTTACACGGAATATTTTTCGCACGGTGGTTGACGAGGGCGCTTCGACTTGCATTATGTCATTATCATGTTGGAAAGCCATTGGTCATTCCTCTTTGTCTCCATCACCTACTCTCCTCACTGTGTTCGATGGTCATTCTTTCCGACCACATGGCATTGTTCCTTCTTTCCCTGTGCAGTTAGGAGGGAAGACCATGTGCGTTGAAGTAGAGGAAGTCGATGCTCCCCTCAACTATAATCTCTTGTTAGGTCGGAGTTGGACTTATGCTATGCAAGTTGTGGTTGCTACAGTTTTCTGAGTCTTATTGTTTCCACATGAGGGTCGGATAGTGACCATCGATCAATTGTCCTTCTCTAGACCTGACCCAGTTTTGGGGGCATCCACGGTTCCCATGATTGATAATCCTCAAGCCGATGTCGTTAATGTAGGATTTGGTTTGTGCCCATCCTTGATGGGTACCTTCGATTACCCACCTCCTCATGACGATGTCCAGTTTATATCAAATCACCACAAAGCTGAGATTTTTTAAGTTTCATCGTTCTGCACGACTTACTTTACGGATCCATGGATTCTTCCTTCCCCATCAGCCATGATGGATGAGACAGGGCACTCCGGCATGTCCATGCCCTTGTCATCCGTTGAAGTAGCGTACTCTTTAGTCTAGCAAGCTTTAGCTAATCCTAATCCGACTCCCACACAAGAGTTGGATCCACTTTTAGAGCCTATCTGGGCTCAAGGTTCTCTTGCTACCACCGATTTGTTAGACTTAGTCTTGCCTTCCGACGAAGCAGTAATCGAAGAAATGACTAGTCTGGACAAACCTTGGGAAGATCTTCATCACAGATCATATTTCCTCCCAGAGTTAAACCGAATCGCGACAGGAGAATTCACTATCGCCATGACGAGAGATCAGTCATGTCCTATTAACCTCTTAGCTACACAGGAAATTTATGTTGAGGGCAATATGGCGACTATAGCTGAAACTGTACCTATCAATATCTCCCGAAACCCTGGCGTCATGGAGAATGTCTTCATCGGAGCGGATTGCTCCCCCAAAGAGATTCAAATTTACATGAATCTTTTCAAATAATTCCGCGACGTTTTTGCCTGGTCTTATGAGGAAATGTCAGGCATCGATCCGAAAATAGTTGAACATGAAATCACAACGTATCCGGATGCTAAGCTTGTTCGACAAAAACTTGGTCCAGTCAATCCTAAGAAAGCAGCAGCCATCAAGAATGAGGTTGAGAAATTTCTCAAGGCAGGGTTCATTTACCCTATCCATTTGACTCAATGGGTTTCAAATCCCGTGTCGGTCAATAAAAAACAAGCCACGATTCGTGTATGTACCGATTTCCGTGATTTGAACAAGGCATGTCCAAAAGATAATTTTCCAACCCCATTCATCGACCAGATCATTGATGAATGCACCGATTGTGAAGCATTTTTGTTCATGGATGGTTTTTCAGGATATAATCAAATCCAAATCAAACCGGAGGACCAACACAAAACGACATTCATTTGTCCGTGGGGTACGTTCGCCTATCGTAAGATGCCTTTTGGCCTGAAGAATGCTGGAGCCACTTTCCAGCGGGCCATGTCTTTTGCATTTCACGACCTCAAACATATATTCGAGGCCTATCTAAATGATTTAGCATCACAGTCTCGCAAGCGAAAGGATCATCCTACACACCTCAGGTTAATCTTCGAACGTTGTCGCTACTACAGGATTCGCTTGAATCCCAACAAGTGCATATTTTGCGTCACATCAGAATGTTTGTTAGGTTTCATCGTTTCAACATTGGGGATCATGGTCGATCCTCTTAAGGTGGAGGCAATAATCCAGTTGCCTCCCCCACGCACAATCTTACAACTTCAAAGTCTTCAAGGCAAGGCGAACTTCTTATGATGCTTCATCACCAACTATGCTGAAATCACCAAGGGCTTTATGAATTTACTGAAGAAATATGTTCCCTTTTTCTGGGACGAAGCTGCTCAATGCTCTTTCGATGCATTAAAACATGCTCTCACAACCGCACCTCTGCTACGGCCACCTAATTATAACAAAGATTTCCTATTGTATATGGCTGTCGCAGAGTCAACCATAGGCATGGTTTTAGTTCAGGAAGATGATTCATTTTCAGAATACGTGATCTATTACCTGAGCCGAGGCCTCATAGGATTGAAACTTAATTATTCCCATCTCAAAAAACTTGTGTTGGCAGCAGTTCATGTTGTGCAACGGTTCCGTCACTATGTTCTATTTCGCAAGACCACCGTCGTTGTTGTCGTAAATCCATTCCAGTACATGTTGACACGACGAGTTATCGATGGAAAAATCAGTAGATGGATGGTAATCCTCCAAGAATTTGACTTAGACTTCATTTCATCCAATTCCAAGAAGTCATTGGTCTTCGCAGAACTTATTTCGGAACTTCCGGTTGAGTCAGGTGACGTTGTGCCTGAGGAATCGCCTATCCGGGGGGATATGTTTTTGATTGCATCTTCGACCCCTGGTACGGAGATATACTGATCTATCTCCAGACTTTGAAATTCCCCACCTCTGCTTCTCGTGACGAGCATCGGCGGATACGCCATCAGGATAAGAATTATCTCATACTCGATGATACGTTGTATCGGAGAGGTGTAGACTGCATCTTGCGTCGATGTCTCACTCATGAAGAGGCCGTCATAGTGCTCAACGATTGTCATATAGGAGCCTGTGGCAGTCACTTATCTGGGTTGGCAACAGCCCAAAATATTTTACGAGCAGGTTACTTCTGGCCCACACTGATGAAAGATTGTATCGAGTCAGTCAAGAAGTTCCATCCGTGCCAAATCTTCTCTCAGAAGATGAGGGTACATCCAGCTCCCATGTTTCCTATCATCACAGTTGGTCCCTTCACTAAATGGGGGATTGATTACACTACATGCAACCCCCCGTCAGCAAGGGGGCACCGTTATATCATCGTAGCTATCGACTACTTCACTAAGTGGGTCGAAGCTATGCCGACGTTCAAAGAAGATGGAGAGACTGCAGCTCTTTTTTTATTCAACCAAATTATAGCAAGGTTCGGCGTCCCAAGAGAGATTGTCACTGACCATGGCAGTCACTTTCAGAATCAAATGATGACCGAGTTAACGTCAAATCTTGGGTTACAACAGGAACACTCATCACCTTACTACCCCCAAGCCAATGGGTAGGTGGAAGCTGTAAACAAAACGCTTAAGACGATTCTACAGCGAACTATCAACTCAGCCAAGTCAAATTGGCATTTGATGTTATACTTGGCATTATGGGCTTACTGAACATCCGTTAAGACTGCAACCGGTTTCTCACCTTTCCAACTCATTTACAGGCTGGAGGCAGTCTTGCCCATCGAATGTCAAATCCCATCTCTGAAATTGGCAGTACAGTTATTGCCAGACACTTCTCCACTTGAAGAACGGTTAGTACACCTTGAGAAGCTTGATGAATAGCGTCGTGATGCGGCCCTCGCCAACGAGGCTCATAAACATAAGGTCAAGTGTCAATATGATAGGTCCGTTCTTCCTCGGGTTTTTTCTGAGGGCGACCTTGTCCTGGTTTATGACCAAGATAAGGACCCCCTGGGGGCAGGAAAGTTTAAACCCATGTGGTTCGTACCCTTCATTATTAAGGAGGTTTTAAAAAAGGGTGCTTATCGTTTGGTCGATTTTGAAGGGAATGCTTTGGCGGAGCCTAGAAATGGGATCTACCTCAAGAAGTATTACTCATAGAAAGGTCACTGTGGGTAACTTTTTGTAACATATGTATAGTCTTTGTACTATTACTTTTTTACATTTCTTTTAAAAAGTGTTATAGATGTGTCATTGATGTTATCTTTCGTCAATATGGCAGATGTCAAGTGAATCTGAGGTGTTTGTTGGGTATGCGGATGGTGCTAGTCGACACATGCGGAGGCTTGCCTCCGTAGCTTGGGTAATCTTTACACCACAGGGTTAGTTGTTATCTTCCGGAGGTATATGCTTAGGTGACACCACGAATAATGTTTTTGAGTATAGTGCATTTATTGAGTTGCTTCGTGACACTTTGTCATTGGGTATCTCTCGTCTCCGGGTCTATCTAGACGCTCAACTGGTTGTGTCGCAGCTAAACAGAATATACCGGGTGCATGACCCAACTTTACACCAACAATTCCTTAGGGTACGTCTCTTGGAACGCAACTTTGATTATATCACATATTTTCATGTTCCCAGGAGTTTAAATCAAATCACAGATACTCTAGCTAATCACATTTTAGATTGGCATCTTGCTCACATATAAAAAGATCATGAAAATAAACATGTAAATACATTTTTGTACACATAATCCATAAGACACAAAAAAGAGATAAAAACCATATATAAACATCATAAAATTATCAAAGTACATAGATGGGCGCAAGCGCCTCGCAAGTGGGAACAGTAACGAGTCACTGGGCTTATGCCCTCAAAAAATATATACATATCAGTGCTCGTGGCACATAAAAAGTCTAATGTATGCTCAGGGCCTATGGGCCCTGTTATAATCATGTACAACCTAGGCTAAATGCCTAAACAATTGGACCCATGTCCGAGGTGCCCCCACAACATGAGTCTGCATGGAGGCGGCAGGTCCTCTATCTCTTCCATGGGAACTATGTGAGTGAGCGCAGTAAATTTCTGCTCAATTCGCCTCAAGACCCTTTCGGCATCTCCTGCTGGGAGGTTCCCTGCTACTGCTACTCCTCCAACGGCAGCAGCTGCGGCTTCTGGCCGTGGGCGACGCCTGTTCTGTGCATAGTCGGCAGGTCGCACAGGTCCCACATCTGCATGCAATAAACGTTCACCTATCAAAAACTCTGGTATACAAAAACATGATATATATCAAAAAGACATAAAAATAGCATATGCAAACAAAAAAAACTATATAGGTGGAGACTTACCCATCTCCCCTCACTCCTCACCAGGAAGCATTGGTATCTCTAGATCTATGGAGAAGTCGATCCCCGCATATGGGTAGTCCTCAATAGCCGGGATCTGTCATGACCGCCAAGCAAAGAAGTCGTCGTTGAAGGCCTCCACGGTCCTTCCACCACCCTGTCGTGGCAGTAACACTGCCCATCTGCATATTGCGGGGAAAGTAGCCAGATTTCCTCATACTGTCAGTCGAGGAATGAAACACGGAACTCTCTCGAAAAAGAATGAACACAGGATGGTCCCAAACCCGAAGTTCATGTGTGTCCGCTGTCGGCAAGCTGTCAACTAACTCTTCATGCACTCCAATAGTGTGGTACTCCAATCAAAAATTTGTGCATTCATGCACTAGATCGCATAGTTCATCTGTGCGCATGAAGCCTGGTGCATGGTTGTTGAGCCGGTAATCTGCCCAATGAGCAATAAAACCGTCTGTAGGGCGAGGCTGGTAATCCTACTAACAGGTATCGATGAACTTCTATGATCGGTCCCAGCCTCACAGTACTCCTCGATCAGCTCCGAGACTTTGCTTGGCCCCGCAGGAAATGTCTGAAAGTTGACTGGTTCCCCTCTCCTTGAGAGGCCAGTCAAAAAGTAAATATCCTCAGTGGTGGGCACCAAGGATTTCCCCTCTAGCATGAATGCCTCTGCATCAGGGTGCCAGTAATCAACCAAGGCATTCAGTAGCCTTGGTTGTGTGCGCATAAATGGACATAAAAATAATTTCACCAACCCGCACTGTGTCATCACGGCCACAACGTTCATATCTGCAGCCACTAACTCATTGGCTGCCTCGTGCTCCCTTTCCCTCCACTGAACATACATCCTACCAACATACATAGATGGGCGCAAGCACCTCACAAGTGGGAACAGTAACGAGTCACTGGGCTTATGCCCTCAAAAAATATATACATATCAGTGCTCGTGGCACATAAAAAGTCTAATGTATGCTCAGGGCCTATGGACCCTGTTATAATCATGTACAGCCTGGGCTAAATGCCTAAACAATCGGACGCATGTCCGAGGTGCCCCCACAACATGAGTCTGCATGGAGGGCGGTAGGTCCTCTATCTCTGCCATGGGAAATGTGCGAGTGAGCGCGGTAAAGTTCCCCTCAATTCACCTCAGGACCCTCTCGGCCTCTCCTGCTGGGAGGTTCCCTGCTACTGTTGCTCCTCCAGCGGCGGCAGCTGCGGCTTCTGGCTGTGGGCGACACCTGTTCCATGCATAGTTGGCAGATTGCACAGGTCCCACATCTGCATGCAATAAACGTTCACCCATCAAAAACTCTGGTATACAAAAACATGATATATATCAAAAAGACATAAAAATTACATATGCAAACAAAAAAAACTGTATAGGTGGAGACTTACCCATATCCCCTCGCTCCTCACCAAGAGGCACTGGTATCTCTAGATCTCTGGAGAAGTCAATCCCCGCATATGGGTAGTCCTCAATAGTCAGGATCTATTGTGACAGCCAAGCAAAGAAGTCGTCGTTGAAGGCCTCCACGGTCCTTCCACCACCCTGTCACGGCAGTAACACTGCCCATCTGCATACTGCAGGGAAAGTAGCCAGATGTCCTCGTACTGTCAGCCGAGGACTGAAACACGGAACTCTCTCGAAAAAGAATGAACACAGGATGGTCCCAAACCCGAAGTTCATGTGTGTCCGCTGTCAGCAAGCTGTCAACTGACTCTTCATGCACTCCAACAGTGTGGTACTCCAATCAAAAATTTGTGCATTCATGCACTAGATCGCACAGTTCATCTGTGCACGCGAAGCCTGGTGCACGGATGTTGAGCCGGTAATCCACCCAATGAGCAATAAAACCGTCTGTAGGTCAAGGCTGGTAATCCTACTAACAGGTACCGATGAACTTCTATGATCGGTCCCAGCCTCACAGTACTCCTCGATCAGGTCCAAGATTTTTTTCGGCCCCACAGGAAATGTCTGAAAGTTGACTAGTTCCCCTCTCCTTGAGAGGCCAATCAAAAAGTAAATATCCTCGGTGGTGGGCACCAAGGATTTCCCATCTAGCATGAATGCCTCTGCATCAGGGTGCCAGTAATCAACCAAGGCATTCAGTAGCCTTGGTTTCGTGTGCATAAACGGACATAAAAATAATTTCACCAACCCGCACTGTGTCAGCACGGCCACAACGTTCGGATTTGCAGACACTAACTCATTGGAAGCCTCGTGCTCCCTTTCCCTCCACTGAACATACATCCTGCCAACATCACAAGGTAAAAGGAGGGTCAACACCTTTTTTATTTTTTCTTTTTATCACGCGAGGGGAGGGGTACCCGCAGCCTGTAGAGGCGACAGTCGTGGGCACCCACGGGCAGGCTTTGCTCTGCACGCAGGTACCTGTGGGCTGTCCCTGGACAGCCCGCGTTTACCTAGGGCCAACCTTTTTGAGGTCGACACCCACCCCACCAATCCACTAAATGATAAAAATGAAGTATTGAATAACTAGGCAAGGGAGTTTGTACTTACTTGGTCCAAGAAGAAGTTTGTTTCGTCCACTGTAGCTCCCGGAATCACGATCTTTGGCAAAGGGGGTCTTTTGGCTCTAGAGTCAATTTCCAAATCAGCAATGGTGATAATGAGTTGCCAGCTTCTATTTATAGACTTTTTGGCCTCTTTTTGTCACTTTTTGGGGCCCTTTTATTAGTTTCTTTATACCAAAAACCATTTTGAGTGATCCAGGGGTTGTGTGGGAGGGATTTGAGTAGGTATTGGGACATTTTTGTTTTGAGTTTTGAAAAATAAAAAAATATATATATTGACGGTCCATAAAAAAAAAAATTCAAAAATCAGCTTGAGCATATAGGTTAGGATATTACCCCAACTTTTGCATCTCATTTACTTTTTTATACTATAGGATCGATCCCATCAGGGGGTGACACGGATCCGCCATATCTTTTATAGAAGTGTCGCACCTTGGTGGTAGAGCTTACCAAAACATGCATGCCCTAGGTAGGTCCTGGTTGCATTATGGTGTCCATGTCATTTCTAACAACACTGTAGGCTCGGGAGTCCATATAGTCTTTCCTGAATACAAGTTTGAGCCTCATTCGCATGGGTATTTTTCACTCTTTGACTTACCCTCCGGACTCCCCAAAACATAACGGGTCTCCTTTTAATCCCTTTTCAGACCCTTTAAAAATGAAAAGATTGTCGAGCGATCTAATGACCTTTCACGCTCGTTAAACTGAAATTTGAAGTCACGTCTGTCCGGCGGTATTTTACCCCTTTTTCTATTCGAACGATCAACTGTACGAACAAAGGAACACTCTATTGAATTCCCATTCTTTATAAGAGTATCCTTAGGTATAATTTTATTCCTTTTTCGGGCCTGGGGGACTAAATTTACGAAAAAGAAACCCCCTCGGAGTCCATAGTTAAGCTCTTTTCAGACTCTCTAAAATTGAAAAGATCGTCGAGTGACCTTATTCTTTCACACTCGTTAAAATGGTCCAGAAGAACATTCCTAACGGAGTCCATAGTTAAGCTTTTTTCAGACTCCTTAAAAGTGAAAAAATAGCCGAGTAATCTTGTCCTTTTCACACTCGTTAAAATGGTTTTGAATTGACGTCTAATCGGTGCTAGTTTATCCCTTTTTCGAACCGAAAAGACTATTGTCAAAAAACGTACCCCAATGGAGTTTCCTTTTATGCTTTTTCAGACTCTCTAAATATGAAAAACCACTGAGCTTACCTTCTCTGGGCTCGTTAAACTTACATCGAAGGACGTTACCTTTGTGTGTTCTATCAACCGCATTTGCATACCTTACTCATCAGCCTTGTAACAGTTTGCTTCTGCGTCTTAACACCTTTGGCCACTGGAGGATTTTTCCCGAGTATCATTTCCCTAGAACATCAGTATTGTCCTTGTGCCTAGAGCTTGTATGTTTGCAGTACTCGTTCCTCCATTGTAACATAATATTCCTTTATTATTTTTCAAAAATCATCAAAAAGAAAAAAAAAATCAAATATACCCCAAAAAGAGGATGGGAAAAGTATTTTCTTTATTAGCAGCATAATGAGTCGCCCTTGGATGAAGCACATCTTTCCGTTTGATCATCAGATTATGGGATGTAATACAACCTTAGGAAGCTTTTCCTCACTATATAGAGTTGTGTCCACCACCGTTTGGTTACTCTTCCAGACATATGGAGAGTTTTCGTTGCCTCCTGCTTCGTAGACTTATGATTAACAGATATGTTGCCTGAGTCTTGTCACTTGTCGTGCTATTGTCCAAGGGAAGTTTGTCACTAAGCATGAGTTGGCCCCTCTGCAATATGTCTATTGTCTGCATACCCGGCCATCCTGAACATCCAATCAAGTCTTTGTTCGAAATCACTAAAGCCTTCAGTCCGATCATCAAGATTATCAAGTCCACAACCGACGAGTCGTCGAATACCTCTGGGTAGTGCAGTCATATACTCATATTACACTCCTACCCGAGTTTAGAATATTTTTAAGTTATTGCTCGAGCTCTGAAGTACAGCCATCAGGCCGAATCAGCTTCTGGGAGATGGATACTTTATATGTATATCTTTATGATTTCGAGATGTATCTCTGTTGTGTATTATTCGCGGCTACTCTTCATAGTTATTTGACATGTATCTACAGTGTATTTGATTGGTAGGCATCGTTCTATTTTATCCCAAGCATGGGTATGCCCGCCTCGGTGAGACATTTGTTATGTTGAAGATGGCACCTCCTGATTCATTATTCTTGGGCTCACTTATTCAGCATATCAGTCCAGATTGGTAAAAGATTGGTAATGTATTTCGTCCATCAGATGCTCTTCTGACCTCACACATTAGGGGGCATCTATTATAACCCTAAATTGCACCACACATGCTTACCTGGCATCAGGTCAACTCATATGCCTTCATTTCCAAAACATTTGTTGAACAACCTCTTTAAAAATCCTCTTGGGTAAAGGTACACGTGCCCTAACCCACTACTACACATGGGTGAACGCTGGCAGGCCTACTACAGCCCGTGTTTACCTAACAAAGCACAAAAACAGGAAAGTTGTCGATGGGAAAAAAAGATATGGGTCAGTTAACTGAAACTCCCGGCCATGCATGGCCGAGAGTTCATCCAAAACCCTAGCTCCTAGCCTATAAAATAAGGGGTAGGGGTACTATTTGGAGGAGGAAAAATTATAGCGAAGAAACTCTGCCCATTTTCCAAATCCATTGTCCCAACCCTTTAGCCTTTCCTCAAGCCTAAGGAGAATTAACGCAAAGCAGTTGGAGGACAAAAGAAGAGGAGGAGACCAAGATCAGGATCAAGGAGTGGTGGCCAGTCTCGACTTTGATTGTAAGTTGATTCATTTTTGAAAATAATAAAAAGAATACTTTTCCCGTCCCAATGCATGAGTTATCTATGATTTGTGTAATTTATTCTTAATTTCTAACCCTCAAGTAGAAAAGTAGCATGCATGCATGGTGTTTTTTCTTAATTGCGGGTTAACTTTGGAAGGAGCAGCACAAGGAAGCGGGCAAAGCACAACGGAGGATCTACACCAAACATTAGTAAAAAGGTTAGTAGGTATGTATCGTGAAAGAGGGGTTTAAGTTTTGGGTGGTAAGTTAAAAATTCATTTCTTTACGGTCAAAAGTTGCATGAAAGTCTGACCCTAGTTTGTTAGTCCGTAAGGTATTTTTCCCAACAACAGAGTTGGCGACTCCACTTGGGAACAGTAACGAGTCATTGGGCTTATGCCCTCAAAAAATATATACATATCAGTGCTTGTGGCACATAAAAATTCTAATGTATTCTCAGGGCCTATGGGCCCTGTTATAGTCATGTACAGCCTGGGCTAAATGCCTAAACAATCGGACCCATGTCCGAGGTGCCCCCACAACATGAGTCTGCATGGAGGGTGGCAGGTCCTCTATCTCTGCCATGGGAACTGTGCGAGTGAGCGCAGTAAAGTTCTGCTCAATTCGCCTCAGGACCCTCTCGGCCTCTCCTCCGTTTGGTTACTCTTCCATACATATGGAGAGTTTGTGTTGCCTCCTGCTTCGTAGACTTATGATTAACAGATATGTTGCCTGAGTCTTTTCACTTGTCATGCTATTGTCCAAGGGAATTTTGTCACTAAGCATGAGTCAGCCCCTCTGCAATATGTCTCTTGTCCGCATACCCGGCCATCTTGAATGTCCAATCAAGTCTTTGTTCGAAATCACTGAAGCCTTCAGTCCGATCATCAAGATTATCAAGTCCACAACCGACGAGCCGTCGAAGACTTTTGGGTAGTGTAGTCATAGACTCATATTACACTCCTACCTGAGTTTAGAAGATTTTGAAGTTGTTGCTCGAGCTCTGAAGTACAGCCATCAGGTTGAATCAGCTTCTGGGAGATGGATACTTTATATGTATATCTTTCTGATTTCGAGATGTATCTCCACTGTGTATTATTCGCGGCTACTCTTCATAGTTATTTGACATGGATCTACAGTGTATTTGATTGGTATCCATCGTTCTATTTTATCCCGAGCATGGGTATGCCTGCCTCGGTGAGACATTTGTTATGTTGCAGACGACACCTCCTGATTCATGATTCTTGGGCTCACTTATTCAGCATATCAGTACAGATTGGTAAAATATTGGTAATGTATTTCGGCCATCAGATGCTCTTCTGACCTCACACATTAGGGGGCATCTGTTATAACCCTAAATTGCACCACACATTCTTACCTAGCATCAGGCCAACTCATATGCCTTCATTGCCAAAACATCTGTTGAACAACCTCTTTAAAAATCCTCTTGGGTAAAGGTACATGCGCCCTAACCCACTAATGCATGCGGGTGAACGCTGGCAGGCCTACTACAGCCCGCATTTACCTAACAAAGCACAAAAACAGGAAATTTTTCGATGAGACAAAAAGCTATGGGTCAGTTAACTGAAACTCCAAGCCATGCATGG
>ML792140.1:181940-195327 GCA_009831015.1 Picea engelmannii | reverse complement strand
ATTTGCCAGCTGAGGAATAGATCCATTTCAGAGTATCTCATTAAATGGAGGAAACTACCAGCTGAAAATTCCACTTGGTAAGATGAGTCTTTTATACAGAAGCATCCAGAGTTACTCAAGCGTTGCGGAAAACCCTTGTCTCAAGGGGAGGGGCATGTTAATCCCTAAATAATGTCTCATTACCCCTTAATTGGGGCATATTATATTAGTAATGTTATTTTATTTATGTCGGCTTTAGTCCATTAGTTGTAATTATACCTCCTAGTCTCCTATATATACCAAGCAGACATTTTCATTTTGAATCATCTTGTAATTGTACATTTATGTGGGAATAAGGAGGTTTCCCCCTCGAAGAGGCTTATTATCTGAATTTCTCTCTTTTTCAAGGCGTTGAGGACTTATTCTGAGGTTTTTCTATGCTATATTGGTATTTGGTTCTTAAGAATATAATTTTCTTAAAAAATAATAAAAATATCAATTGTCTAAAATGATATGTGCCTCAAAGTCAAATTGATGTCACCATAAAATATAATAAAGTTAAAAATCATATTTTTTATGTGAAGTTGTATGTCTCTGTCCAATTCCCTCTGACAATGTCTCTTTATGTTTAGTCAAATCTACATATGTATATTTCTTTCCTTCGCCCTTTTATATTTCCAGGTGCATGTCATTATTGGTTATTACTCTCTCTTCCTACTTCTTGGGTTGACCCGGGTTTAGATCTGAATAGGTTTCTAACAAAACCCCCTAAAACTATCGGCCTTCCTGGTAAACCAAAAGGCAATGCAACACACAGAATGTACTGCGCAGTCTCACCCGAGATAGTCCTATGGGTGACCGCAACACTCATATGCTTGCAGTATACGAAAGAGTGGGGATATGAGATTGCAATTCATCTTCTTCTATCGTGTTCTGGTATTTCTTCCTATTATTCTTAGTATTCATTCATCTATTAAGTCTATACATGCATTCTAACAGATCCAACATATAACAGATCTCACATAGTTATTCATTCTTCAACTAACTACTTACATAAAGTAATTATGCAATAAACCCATCACATAACATAGGTTTTACCATGGTTCACCCCCTCCTGGGATACGTCCACAAAGATCTGGCTTCTCAGGCTCATTTATTATGGTTCTGCAATATATGGTGTCACGCGCACTACAACTCCATTCATACAATCACAAAATAGACTCCATGACCTTTGTGAGGCTGACTAGATTGCACCAAGATTTTCATCCTACGATCTAACCCTCAAGGTCTAGCTACCTTTCTCCCATACAGCTCAACAGCTTACAAAAATGGTATATGATCTTACAATAGTTCATTGACTAAACAAACCAAAACTCAGCAACCACGACCTAGACCTCATAGGTACTTATTTATACTAGTTTTTATCTCATTGACCACTATAATATCCTACAAAAACCCTAACCCTAGTGTGGTTAGGTTTTCCTGCATGTGCACCTTGCATACTTTCCTTCTTTGCATCTGGATTTCCCTCTCACGTGTTGATTTTCCTTCAAGTTGTCTTTTTCTAATTTAATCTTTACTTTCCATAATTGGATTCTTCCTCAAAATCAGCTTGTGCCCAACATGCCCCCAACACTCACATGTGGCTCGTCTCGATCCACCTAGATAGTGTGTTCTCCCTTGAAATCCTCTTCTAGTTTTGGAGCTTATCTACAAGTTCCCTTTCTCTCACTTGGACCTACACGGCCTTCTCTATGAGTGCTTCCAATGCTTGCATTGTGATCTCCTCCCGGATCATGGTTGTGCACTCTTCCTATGTTTTCACAATGTTATTCCTCTCCTCCTCCAACTTTACAAGCATCTTCATTGCTTTCTCTTGAAGAGGTTCCATCTACACCTTTCTTTCCTGCGTTTTCATTTGTGCTACCTTTAACTCTGCTTACAGCTTCTTCATATCGTGCGTTCCTTTCAGATGCTCGGTGATGCTCATTTCCTTTTGCCTTTGCTTGAGGTCCTGGATTGTTGTGCTTATTATTTCTTCCTCCTGGTCCCACTATTGGACCTGCTCATCCTTCTCTAGCATTGTCCAAAGCTGTGTTGCTTTGTCAAAAAATCATGTTGTTGTGTTGACTTGTTTCTCCATTCTTTCCACTTAGAGTGTGGCTTCTTCTTTCCTCTACTCTCGGACCTCGGGAGGGGTCATGAGATTGAGCTTCTCTTTTAGCTCCTCGATCTCTTACATGTACTAGTCCATTGCCTACGCGATGAGTTTTTCCTCTATTCTCAGACCTCGGACAGGATCGTGAGATTGAGCTTCTCTTTTAGCTCCTCAATCTCTTTCCTGTACTAGTCAATAGTTTGCAAGATGAGTTTGATATTCTCATCTTCACTTCTCTCTTATTATTCACATTTTTAAGGATTCGGTTGTATGTCGTTGTCAATCCTTGATCTATCTTGTCTACGCATTCCTTCTCCTCTTCCTTTTCGGCATTCAATTGGTCACATGTGATATGGAGAATTTATGTGACCCCTCTTCCTGCCTCTATATTTGTGGCATCTATGCGAGCCCTAGAGTGTACTTCCTGCATGACACTAGCTTGTATCCCATATAAGGCCTTTGTGGGGATCCACACCATCACCAACTCTACTTGTTCCACCTCTTCTAGGGATTTTTGTGTCGTCTCCTGATCGAAGTTGATCATTTGACGCATTATCGTGAATGTCTCCCTACCCTGGACGATTAATTTCATGGTCTCCTCACCTTCTCTTTGTGCATGTGGCCTCTATGTATCCTCCTCTGGTCGCACAGTGACCTGTGACTCAGCCCAGTTTCATAGATCTTGGATATTTGCGTGAACCTCTATAAGCTTGGCCATAATTTGTTTCCTTTGCACCTATGTTGTTCTGCCCACTTCCTCACTCCTGTATTGGACCTTGTCCATGACGAGCTCTACATCATCCCATGTGAGGGTGATGTCAGGTTCCTATATTTCATACTTCCTCTTTTTGCGCACATCATTTCCTTGGGCAGGCTTCCTTTCCATTTATGAGGGTTGTTCCTCTGTTGTTATTTCTTAGCCTCCTTCCTCTTGAGCTTGTATGGTATCCTTTGGCCCCATCTATGCCTGACTTCATGTTCTTGTTGATGTGGGCGTTCTCCTCGACCCTTTTTGTACCACACTTCTCCCACTTGGTAAGGTTTGCACTATAGTTGTTCTAGTGTTATCCGTCGGGCTACCTATCCTCGTTGATGAGCCTGTGTTGACATTTTTCTTAGGCTTGGAGGACTGTGTTGTGCCTATCCTTGTAGTTGGTTTTGTTGTCGGTGACTGACACTGCGTGAGTCAGTCCTTGATAATACACTCCACCTCTTCTCTGGTGACGCAATATTTCATCTTCAACCATGCCTTTTTGGGATCCCTCGCAGCTTGTATCCATAGGTGATATCGATATGCCTTTAATTTAGTTATCCCCTCTCTTTTTTGCGTGACCTCCATAGGTATGTGCCATATATTTGTTGTGCATTGCTGGATTTCTTCTAGCAACATGGAAAACAAGGTGTTTTTTTTCTGTTGTTTCTTATTATCCTTCGCCTTCCAGAGAGACTCATACCTGGCCGCATAGCACTTCCCTACCATGTCTAGGAATGTTGAGAACTTAGGCTCCTTCCACCCTACTAGAGCTATCAGTATCATTAACCAGGAGTAATGGAACTTGGTTCCATTGTTCTATGCATCGTGACAATCAAGCAGGAATTGGTTCAAAGGTACGGTGCCCAACTGAACTTCATCCTCTTCCTACACTGCGTTGCTACTGTGATCACTCCTACTGACGCTTACTCTCTATGAAATTTTCTTAGCATCTTGCATGCCATTAGCTTACTGACATATTTGGTGGCGTCATCGTTGATCTCTTTGATGATGATGCCTATATTCCCCCTGGTTATGCCAAACTGCACCTTCACTTGTTTCGCCAGTTCTTTCTCACGTGCTTTGTTTTCCAAGAAGTCTTCCAGTGGTGAACCTACTGTAGGAAATCCTATTATTTTGTAAATTAATGCCATGTTGATCGGTAGTGTTCTATCCATCCAAAGAATGCCTCCATGGACCCGAGCGACTAGTTTCTTGATGCACAGACCGACATTCTTACCATGCCCAAAATGCGGTATGTCCAAGAGGTTCATTATACCTAAGTTATATAGCCTCGTAATCCACTACATGGGCTCTATCACTGGCCTTCCTAGGGGTCCAATCTCCCCTTTGTTGATCATATAGTTTTCCTTGGACAATTATGGAAATTCGATCATGTCACGCACATCATGGTCTGTGTACCTCAACTTTGGTACCTTCCCCAACATGTCATCAACAGTGGGGACTGCATTTGGAAGGAATGGAAGGGTAATTTCCATATTGTTAGGGGTCTTTATTTTCTTCCCCATAGGAGATGTATCTTCCTCTGTTGATTTTGTGCCCTCTTCTTCCCCAACTGACTTTGTCTGATCGGTGATGTCTTCGACCAATACTTTTTCTTGTGCATGGGACTTTTGCGGTCCCACTTTATCATTCGGTCTTGCCAGAATCTTGGGGTTAGGGTTTGAACCCTCATTTTTGGCCTTGTAGCTCTGCCTTATCTCTCCTTGCTACGTTGTATGGAGCTCTTCCTTGACCTGCATCGGGCTAATTGATTATGGGTTCGAGGTGGTCATGTCCTCGAGCTCGACTATATCCTCAGGCTGTTGCAGCCTCTCTTTACGCCTTTGGCCGTGTCGGGTGACCCTTACAAACTATCCTGGTGACCCAAACTTCGGTGGAGTCATCATTTGTAACTATTGTTACCTCAACTTGTTACTTCGATGATTGAAAACTAGGGCACGAGTTCTCTTTCTCACTCTTATCTTGAAACTTTCCAAGTGTTGAATAACTCTACGTGTTTCCACCTTTTATAGACCAGTTTATGTTCATTTTTACTTTTTGTGTGCATTTGTGCCAAGTTTACTTCTTGCTACGTGCGGTCTTCTGATGTATGTCGCAGTAATTATTGCACAATAATTTTCCCCATTGTTTTTGTATTTTCTCTATTTTTTTATTTTTGTATTTCTTTTCCCCTCTTTTTCTCCTTTTTGTATCCTTTTTTTTTCACTGTTTTGTCCTATCTTCTCCTATAATACACTATGTACATGTTCTTCTTATTGTGTTGTAACTCTTAAGTGCTAGGAGGTCGATTGTTCATGTATAGTTTCAGTCAACTCCCATTGATCATTCCTTTTAGTTTTATGCCTCCCAAGTCTTTTAATTGTACATATCCCCCATCTGTTATAGTCTTCACTTCATATGGCCCCAGCCAATGCATTCTAAATTTACCTGGATGCTGGAAAAATTTACTGTCATAGAGAAAGACTAGGTCGCCCTCCTTGAAATTCTTCCACTTGATATGTTTTTCATTCCAATATTTGTCTCTTTATTTCTGTACTTCTTGGTGAAATCCTATCAGAATATTATCCTCTTCCATCTCCATTAGTTTATTTAGCCTTTCCTTTATTGTGTCTCTTTTTGTCATGATGGTAATTGTTTATACACGTAGACTGGGTACCAGATATTCTAATGGTACTACTTCTTCCTTCCCATACACTAACCTGAATGGTGTTTGTCCTTTCATATTCTTACATGTAGTCATGTATGCCCATAGTACTACTGGTATTTCAAGTTCCAATCATCCCTGTTGACATTGTAGATCTTTGTCATAGCATTCTCTGGGATCTTATTGAAGGCTTTTATTGTTTCATTTTCTTGAGGATGGTATGGTGTACTCTTATTATGATAGACTTCAAACGCCTCAATCATAGCCTTGATAGTGTTGTTGATAAAGTGAGTACCTTGGCCACTCATCAAAATCCTTGGACAGCAAAATCTAGTGATCACTTGCTCAAACAAGAAGTGTCTTGTTGTCTCTATGCTATAGTCTTTTATTGGTCCTGCTTCTGCCCATCTTGTTAATTATTTTATTGCAGTAATGATATATCTCACTCCTGACCTTTTTGATGGTGGATGGATTGGCCCCAAAAAGTCTATTTCCCATTTTTCAAATACCTGCAAAGTTATTTGTGGTCTTAGGGGCATCTCATCCCTTCTGTTAGGTTTACCAAAACTTTGAAAAACATCACATCTCTGGAAATATGCCTTAGCATCTCAGTGAATTGTTGGCCACCATAGGTCTGCGCGCAATACCTTTTGCATGGTATATTTTCCTACATAGTGTCCTCCATATATTCCCTCCTGAGCTTCTGTAAAAAATTATAGGCCTTTCATGTTCTAGTACACATCTTCTCAAAATGTTGTCTGCACCCATTTTGTATAAGTGTCCAATCAATTAATAGTCTGCAGATCTGACTACCAGATTTTTATTTTGCACAGTGTTAAACTCTTGCGGCACAGTGTCTGTACTCAAGTATTCAATGATGTCAGAAAAATATTCGTCAACTACTTGGACTGAAAATAACTACGCATCAAGGAAGTTGTCTTCCAAGTTGGTAGGTTCTTCTCCATTGGTTACCCTTGACAGGTGATCAGGTCCCGTATTTAGCTTCCCTGGTTTGACTATCACTTCAAAGTCAAATTATTGAAATAACAGTAGCCATATACAAATCCTCCGCCCCAACACTGACTTGTTGACTAGGTATTTGAGGGTTGAATGATCTGTGAACATCTTAAAGTGTTTTACTAGTAAGTAATGTTTGAACTTCTGAAGTGCATAGACCATAGCTAGGCCTTCTCTTTCTGTAGTGTTGTAGTTATGCTCTGACTCTGGCAGTTTTATGCTTGCAAATGCTATAGGGTGGTCCAAATCTCCTGCTCCTAGTTGTGCCAAAATTGCTCCAAGTGTTATAGCTGATGCATATACATGCACATGAAAAGTATTTTCCCAATCTGGGAATACTAGAATAGGTGTTGTGGCCATATTTTATTTTAGGGTGTCCAAACCTTGTTGACAGTCCTCATTGCACTGAAATTTAGTATCCTTCTTTAACATTTTTTCCATTGGCGCAGTGATCTGCGCATATCCTTTTACAAAATTTTTGTAGTAGCATGTATGTCCCAATGTTTCTCTCAACTGGTGCACCGATTTTGTTGGTGGTAAATTAACAATGACTGCAAATCTTAGCAGGATCCACCAATAACCCTTGTTTACAAATGATATGTCCCAACAATATTCCAAAAGGTGTCCCAAAAATGCACTTCTTGATATTCAATGATATCTAACACTACCTACATCTTTCTAGCATTAGCCTTAATACTTCCACATTATATTTTAATAGACTATATGCAGTCCAGTCATCCAGATACACTTCTAAAAACCGATGTATGAAATCCTTGAAAGAAGCTATTACTACCCTTTAAAATATGGTTGGTGCATTATTCAACCCAAAAGGCATGAGGGTGTACTGGTAGGATCCCCATTCTGTGGGAAAAGTAGTATTATACCTGTCTTCTGGAGATATCTTGATCTGATGGTAGCCTGTGAATCTATTTATAAATGAATATGTATCCTGACCTCCCACATTCGCTAAAACTTTATATGTAAAAGGTGTACGGAAGGGGTCATGTAGGAAAGAATCATTCAGTTTCCTGAGATCTACACAAATCCTTATCCCCCCTTGTTTCTTCTCTTGAACTACCATAAGGCTTATCCATTCAGATTCCTCCACTAGTTCTATGATACCAGCTTCCAACATTTTGTCAATTTATGCTTTGACTTTCGGCTTATATATTGGAATTAGTCTATACGGTCTATGTCTGACAGATATAGCATCAAGTTTTATAGGTATCTGCATCTCTCCTATCTCTCCTTCTATGTCTTTCATCTCTGTAAACATTGTTGGGGACAAGTCATTGTATTCGCGCAATAACTTTGTTATTCTTTCCACTGTTTGTCCATCCCAATAGTCTCCAATACTTTCCATTTTAGGTTTATCTGTTTTCCTAATATTAAATTCCTTCACTTTGATAGGTGTAGCAAATCCTTTTGATTCCAAAGATGGACCTTCTAGCTCTCGCTCTCCCTCAATTTTTTCAATCTGAATATTTCACGGGTCATCTTCATCTGGTGCTTCTTCTTCCACATGATAGCATGACAGTAGTTCCTTGACTGTCTGTCTATGTTGTTGATGATACTTTGTCATGTGTTCAACCTCTGGTTCATCAATAAAGATAGACCTTATGATTTGTTTGAGTTTTGAATCCATGTTGGGGTTGTCATGCTCAAATGATAAGATTACTATAAAATTATGTTATAATGCTGTCCATTTTGTAGTGCCTCTACACATTTCTTGGTCTACATACCAGTTTTCTGGAATTCCTTCTAATGTATGGATGAAGTGATGGGGCCATTCCTATGGTGGTGTCACCCTCCATAGTGTTTTGCATCTCTCCAAATTTTCTTATGGTGTCCCTTGTCCATCATATATGTGCACCTTATTACTCCCCTGCTCTACGTTGAATTTAATGTGCAGCAGTCGCTTAAATTGGTACCAGTCCTTAACTGTTTCTTTGTACGCACCCCACCATATTGCAGGTGTTTCCTTGAGTGCAATGTCCAGGGATAAGAGCCTCTAGTTCCCTAACACTTCATCTTCATATCTTGTTAGGAATTATTCTAAGTCATTTATTCCATGAAAATTGGGAGGTCCTCTTATCTTTGTACCCACCCATCTTACTGCGGGGTCTATTCTTGCGCACCTCCTTGTAGACACTTCATGTAATCTTTGTTGTCAATTTTCCAACCTTATATCTAAATCAGAAGCACATGATGTGATGTTCCTCTAGCTGATTACTCCATCTACGGTTGGGTTGACATAATCTTCTTCACGTGTGGTTGTTCTATATAACTGGTTTATTTCCTCTAAATCTAGACAAGTTGGTTCTACGAACCTTTCCCCTTCTGAAGGGTATAATTGCGCAATGCTTATGTATTCTCCTAATTCAAAGGTAATCTCCTTGTCTTCATGTTGATTATGGCCTGGTTATCAAACACCCAATCCAATCCAAGCAATGTTGTATAAAGTGTTGTACCATCTACTATTTATATCACTTCAAAGTTTGTCTTAGTGCGCACTCCATCCAGATCTATTGTCACACCCTTAAGCCTTCCAATTGGTAGAACTTTGTGTTGGTTTTCTAGCTTCAATTGGAAAAATGAGTAGCCTAATGTGGGATCTCCCATACATTTCCATGTATTCTTAGGTAAGACGTTGACCTCAGAGCCTAAGTCTAATATGATGTCTCTTATATTGAAATCTCCAATGTTGGAATTCAGTCTGAATTCTCTTCTTGTCCTCCTTATTGAATGGAGGTCATTGATTGTCTTCTTCTCTAACTTCCCCTTTACCTCTGTGTTACATCTTTCTTACATATCTTGCAACACCTTAATAGATGATGGATTATTCAATATATTATCACATGATTGCAGAAAAGTATTTATGGTACTTACTTTCTCTACAACTTGTGTTTCATTGGTGTGGTCCATT
This sequence comes from Picea engelmannii, assembly GCA_009831015.1. Taxonomy (NCBI): domain Eukaryota; kingdom Viridiplantae; phylum Streptophyta; class Pinopsida; order Pinales; family Pinaceae; genus Picea; species Picea engelmannii. Next base: position 185,828 of record ML792140.1, on the reverse strand, counting down.
GATAAGGGAATCTCGTAAATTTGTACATTCTAAGTATGTTTCACAGTTGATGTAGACACAACATATTGTGTGAGGAACTCCTATCTATCCTCCTTGAATGTTTCTTTTTCTTTCCCTGTGTCAAATTGTTTCTATGGTTTAGTATTCTTATTCACCCATTGGTGTTGCGTTGGATCCTGACATACTGCATCATCTCTTGTCTTAGCTCCTCCGCGTGTAACTATGTTTATATTTCTTCCATCATCCCTAAATTCTGTAGAAATCCACTGAACATTCTGATTGTTTTGATTCCTCTTTTCTTGAATTTTTGCCAATAATGATGGACAGTCCTCTCTATCATAGTTTGTTCTGTGACAGTACATGCATGTCGCAGGTGGAAGTGGACATTCCCTTGCATAGCATCCTGGTTGTTCCATTTATGGCACACTAATGGTCCTCTACCTCTTCCAAATCCTCCTCTACCTCAACCTCCACCTATGTAGCCATTTCAATCTCCTTGCAGTGCATTGTACTGAGGCACCTGATTATACTATGTGGGGTTATGTTATGGTTGTGTGTTATTGTATTTTGGTTGCGTAGTGTTGTATGGAGGTGGTACATGGTTGAAATGAGGTGAATATTTCCTTGTCATCATTTCTACCTGCACCCTATAGGTGTCTAACTTTCTTTCCCTCATCAATTCCATTGTCCTACAATCTTTTTCATCATGACCCACTGATTTGCTAAAATTGTAGTATGAATTCTTGTGTATTGTATGCTGCTTATGCATCATTGGACAATGATATGGATAATGCTTGTGTGTTTTACAGATCTCGCACCATGGTCCTCATGTTGCAAATGGGTTTGGTATCCCTATTTCCATGTACTGCATGAAAGTTGGGCACTCATTATTGTGATGTCCTTTTTTCCTACATATGGTACACCAAACAACTTCTCTTTTCTCTTTTCTCTTTTCTCTTTTCTCTTATTCTAGTTCAGTTCAAATGTGAGGTTCTTCATATCCTCCTTTAGCTCTTATGTTGATGGGTCTATCTTCTGATACTGGTTCTCTTCCATTTGTAAGGTTGCCTACAAAGCCTCTGCCTGATTTTGAAACTTTTGTTGTCTCAAAGGGTATTTCAGATGTGGTAGCAGTGAATTCACAAAGAGATATCTATGTTGCATGTCATCCATGACATAATTCAACTTACCCTTCAATCGTTTGAACCTCTGATCAATCTCCCAAATAGACTCACCTGGTTTCTGTTTGATTTCAATCATCTCATTCATGTATTGATTCTCATAGCTAGGCTTATGAAATTCATTTACCAGTAGCTTCTTGACATCTACAATTATCCTTTTTATTCATGGTGGACTATTTACAGATAATCTCATGTACCAATCTAGTCTGCGGTCTCTTAGTGTGATAGCTAACTGCGCAAGTTTTTTATCCTCATCTGTGATTGTCTTTTCTTCCCAAATATTCTCACAGATAAACAAGTGTTTTTTAGGATCATCTGATGCCTTTCCCTTGAACTCTAGTAACCTGATAATGGGATCATGTCCTGCCATTTTGAATGGTGATTAACTACAACCTCTACGCGGTGTAGATACTTGACTACTACTTCCTGAACTTGCTCCGCCGGTCGTTTCTCCTTGATAGGGTTAAATTCTTGTTGTCTTCCTTCCACTAAAATTTGGTTGTCTAAACGGTGGTGTTCTTTCTAGTGTATTAGTCGCACATGGGGTTATGGGTTCCACACTGACACTAACATGGATAAGAGTTTTTCTTTTTGTTCCTACCCTCAGACCTCTTGTCTTACTTTCATATGTTGCGCGCAATATTTCCTAAATCTACTCCACATCCCGGAGATCCTCTACCTCTTCTTCATCACTTTTCAAGCCTTCTCTATCTATTATGGCTCTCTTCTTATTATTTATCTTATATTGGTAGGGTACTCCACTGTGCATATTTTCATTTGTTGCCATGATATACTTGATTTGATCTTTGTCTATCATGATTGGGTCCATGGCCTCCTCCTTCTTTCCCTTATCCATTTCTTCCTCCATTTCTCCACCTCTTGTCAGTGCTTCCCCCTCTCCCCCATGCATGCAAGGAAATTTAGTTGTTTGATGCCATAGTCATTACACCTTTGTTATATAGTAAAATATTGATGGAAGTATAAAGTGATCTGATATACCTACCTCTGGGTCCTTTTATAAATTCTTGCTCTATTGCGTTGTACGAATTTGCTGTATCTCACTACTACATATTGAAAAAATTGCGACGAAAGTACTCTTTCGTCACAACATACAAGAGAAAAAGTTCAGTTTTTCTAAATCCACCCCGTATTCGTCCCTATATCGATGCCTTTAGTTTGACTAAATTATTATGGTCAATGTTTGTCACAAGAGCGACGACTATAGTTTGTCCATCACTCTTGCGACAAATTTTGACCATAATAATTGACCTTAAAACTGACCATTGAAAATGACCTAAAATAAATAGGTGGAAAGGAAATATTTTTAGGTCACTATCGTCGCAATTGCGACAATGGTGACCTAAAATTGGCCTATAAATATTTGACGATTTAAAGATGTTGCAACAATCTTGCTATAACAATGACTGTTCCGAAAGGGTATTTTTGTGCGGAAAAATGTCACAGAATGTTGTTAGAGGTGGGGAAAAAAGTAAAGCGGATGAAAAGGGTGATGGTAGATGTTATTTCCCTTGTAAAAAATGTTGCCTCAGATGTCTCGTAAGAATTTTAATAGAAACTTCTACAAAACATTGTAGGAAATATGGTCACTTTGATGGCGGATCGAATGAATATCGTCCCATGGTAATTAGCTATATATTCATTATATTTTTTTATTTTGTCAATTTTATATAAAATTATATATGTGTGTATATATATTGTTTGAATGTTTGTTATAGTATACACTAAGTTTGCATGATTGTTCGTAATTATAAAGTTAGAGTTGCCCTCTAACTTTCCACAGAATATTGCACCAAGTATTAGTAGAAATGATGTTGTACAAGCTGGGGAACATCATCATGACCAAGCAAATGAGGATCTCATGGAAGAAGATGATGGGAAAAATCAATTTAATGATCCCATGGAAGAAGATGATGGGAAAAATCAAATGATCCAAGATTTGTTTTCGCAACCAGATGAGGATGGGGAAAATGTTGGTATTTATGATGAGCCTCTATTAGAAAAGGAAAATAAACAACTTTATGAAGGATAAAGAGCAAATATTCTCTCTACTACATTGTTGCTGGTGAACTTAAAGGTTATGAATAATTTGTCGAACACTTGTATGACACAGATACTAAGGTATGTAGTATGTTTCATCTCATACTATACATAAATGTTAATTTTTTTATATTTTTTTTTAGTGTTAATTAATGTGTAAAATAATAATGCACTTTTACGATTAATATTCTTACATTAACTAGTTGTTTGTTATGTTGTAGATTGTTAGGTGAATTTTTGTTACCATCATAAAATATTTTACCTCTCACATATCGAGGTTTGAATGCCATTATGAAAGACATTGGAATGGATTATCAAACTATAGATGCATTTCCTAATGACCATATTATATATTATGGACAACATGCTTCGAAAACCGAATGTTCGCAATGTCTTATCAGTAGATATCGAACCGATCAAGTAACAAAAAGGGTGCCTTGAAAGGTTCTTCGCCATATTCCCATAATTCCACGTTTGCAGTGATTGTTCAGGTGTGAAAGCATAGCACAATTTACGGATTACCATGCACGTAAAAAAAGTGGAAATGGTGTTCTTCGAATGCTTGTCGATGGTTCTACATTTAGGGAAATTGAGGGGAAATGGGTAGATTTCAAAGATGAACCTTGTAATGTTAGGCTTTCATTGGCAG
>ML792140.1:42796-58986 GCA_009831015.1 Picea engelmannii | reverse complement strand
TGTATTCTAATTATTATTGTTGTATTATTCATTAGATCAATCCCCTATTGTGGATTGATCATGTCAACTATTGTAAAAGACCAAATCCCCTTTTGCGGATTGGTCAAAACATAATTGTAATAGGCAGAATAAGAAGTCGACCCCAGAATATATTAAAGGTGGTTATAACCACCCAGAAGAAGAAATCGGCCCTGCTAGTGAAGAGACACCTATGTCCACACGTGCCAGAGTTGTATAAATAAGGAGGCTAGCGCCTCACTTAGACACACACTCACTTGTTCATTGAGAAGCAAGTTTCAAAGCTGCAGTTGGAGAAGAGAGAGAGGCGCATTCTTGGGAGAGGACTTTCTGTATTTGGCATTGTATTGACTATCTATAATAAGGAAGTTTTTATGGGTTTTCTCCCCCTTCCTGGGATAAATGATGTGTCTCTTGTGATGTGTATTTCTCAGTGATCTTATCTTATGTTATTGTTATCTAGTGAAATGCAAAGAACTCTAATAATAGCTTAAAACTTAACAATATATATATATATATATATATATATATATATATATATATATATAACCCTAGTTATGCATACACAAATATGCAAAGTTTCTCATGTAAATAACAAGGGTGCATATAACCAAAATAGTATCAAGTGTAATCAATCTCTAAACCAAAACACATCAACAAAAGGCTCTAAATGGCCTCTAGAGTCCAAAAGTAAACCTAATACTAATTAACCAAAATAGCATCAAGTGCAATCCATCTTTGAACCAAAACACATCAACAAAAGGCTCTAAATGGCCTCTAGAGTCCAAAAATAAACCTAATACTAATTAATTACTATAGTCTAGACTCTACAATCTAATCATATGATAGAATCCTCTTAATCCTCATCCTGAACATGACTAGACTCTAAAATGGGATTCCAGCTTGATTCCCCTCGCCCTGATGGTACATGTTCAATGTTTAAATCCTCTGGTTGTACAAATGGATCCAAGTCCATCCAAGATAGGTCTTCAATGTCAAATGTTGGTGGCAGAGTCTCCACAACCCACTATGACGAGGGATAAAATCATTGAAAATTGTGCTATTTGATTCAGGGGTCTTGTTCAACAATTGGTTTCGCATCAACCTAAGGTTAGGTTTTATGATTTTACTTTTTTATTTTAATGTTATTTTTTTGAATTTGACTTTTAGTGGTCCCTAGCCACGATCATACGATGTCGTACAGAACTGACTAATTCGATGATTTAAGGTTGGTTCAATGCAAAACCGACTGGTTCAAAACCCTTAACAGGATTGGTACGGCCTCGAAACCGGTCAGACTAGTCAATTTTGCCAGTTTCGATCCTATTCTGATAAGATTGTTTTGGAGAGATCAAAACTATTCCATATCTTTTGGAGTTGCAACCTTGATCTAGAGTGCTTGAACTTGTATCACGATGTCAATTATGTGCTAACTAAATTGCTTTGTTTTTTAAACCCACCCATGGAGAAAACTATAGAAAGCCCCACCACCAAGCCACCTTCCTTAGTGATCAATATTCTGATAAGATTGTTTTGGAGAGATCAAAACTATTCCATATCTTTTGGAGTTGCAACCTTGATCTAGAGTGCTTGAACTTGTATCACGATGTCAGCTATGTGCTAACTAAATTGCTTTGTGTTTTAAACCCAGCCATGGAGAAAACCACAGAAAGCCCCACCACCAAGCCACCTTCCTTAGTGATCAATAATCGCCATGCAACACAACATTAAATGTTGCATGGGTCGCATATACATAGTCCTATTCGAAGCTATTCAAATTTGACAACATATTCACGACCCCTTGCAATGTTTAATGCTACATAACAGGGTGGTTATTGGAAGCCACCTTCCTCACCCATATGTCGTTCATGGACCATCCCCCAATGCAACCTATTGGTATGGAGTCAAAGTTCGAAGCTCGAGGACGTCAATCATGGCAAGTACTATGTCAATGTTGTTGGAGATTTGCAACTATGGGAAATCATTTTCCACAAGAAAGTACAAGAAGACCCATCTACACCATTACAGAATCCCCGAGAAGAAGTTGAAGACCCAGGAAGAGAAGTTGGCCCCACTAGTAAAAGACGAAAAATAATAAAGTAATTGAAGACCCATAAATAAGAAGTCAGCCCCATTAGTAAAAGACGAAAAATAATAAAGTAATTGAAGACCCATTAATAAGAATTCGGCCTCAGACTGGCGCCCAGATTAGTATAAATACATGAGTGGCCCATTTCATTTGGACAGGCAGACAGTTCTCCCTTCTACAGTGCCCACAAGGCAGTTGCAACTGCAGTTTTGGCAGTTTCGCTATTTTTGGGTTACTAATTATCTTGGAGAGTGTGCCACACTTGGAGAAGCTATTGCTTGGTTATTCTTGGTCACATTATTGAGGAGCTAGGTCTTGGTGATGCTAGCCTTGGAGAGGATCTTCTCTGTATGGTATTTTGGTTATTGATGGTGATGTATTGGTAATATCTTGGACTAAATTCTTCTAGACAAAGGTTGTTGGGTTTTCTCCCAAATTTGGGTTTCCTAAGATAAACTCTTGTGTTCTTGTGTTGTGTTTCTTGTGTCTACTTTGCATGGTTAATATTTCTAGATCTTGTTATTTTTGCTGCATTGTTATAGTTGAGATTTTCAGTGTATAGTTATTCTGTGATAACCGATGTATGAAAGTGAATATTTTTATTAATCATAAGGCAATATCTATCAGATATGATAATCATATAAAACACCAACATGGTATCAGAGCTAGTTGAAATATTGCCACTACACAACTTTTATTTGTCACTGCACAGAGCTGAACTTGTCAAGCTCGTTGAGAAACTTATTGGAGGACGTTGAATTTAATTTTTCCATAGATCAGCTTGCCCTAGCCTAGCACACCTCCTGGTGGTCTCAGATTAAAAACTTGGCGAAAGTTGAATTTTCTCATTACATTTGTCAGTTGCAGTTGCAGTTGTCAGTTGCCAGTTGAGTTGTAGTTGCAATTGTCAGTTCCAGTTGTAGTTGTCAGTTATCAGTTGCCAGTTGCAGTTGTAGTTGCCAGTTACAGTTGCAGTTGTGGTTGCAATTTACAGTTGTCGTTGTCAGTCGCCAGTTGCAGTTGCTAGTTGTCAGTTGTGCAAACCTTGAGATTAGAACACAAGATGGATGGTACTACAAATTTCATAGGTACGCACTTGTATATAAGTTATATCGTGAAGGTGTTTGGAGGAAATGTACACTTGGAAAAAGGACATTTTTCCAAGTGATGACAAAGGGATCCTAGATCTAGTGCACTCAGAGGAAGCTCAAGAGTTGGAGGAAGCAAGTGATGATGTCTCCTACAGTTTATGACAACTCGAAATCAAATGGAACAGTACCAGCAAGACTCTAGGTCACAGGTGATAGTGTTGAGAGGGAGCTATAGTGATGGTTGCAAGAGGCAACAGATTAGATGCTCTCTAGTTTGAGACATGGAGCGGGCTATCAAGACATGGAGTTGTATAAATGACAGTATACATCCATATACAGCGAAGAAAACAAAGTTAGAACCTTATGAAAAGAATGATGCTTTTGTGGGATGCAAAGTGTTCCACATCGAGATTGATGAGGAGAAGCATGTGGCTCCACCAATGGTGAGGCAGACGACCCCACCTAGTACCAATTCAAAGGAAGTTAGAGTTTAGAGGAAGTTATCCCTCAGGATCCAGTAGGGAGGAGTAGCGTCCCAAGATAGTTCATTGGAGATCGAACTTCAAAAGATGCAAAGGGAGCAAATGGCTCCAAAGATTGTACAGACTTATAAGGAGTCATGTTTCAGATGGAGCATGGCACTCCAGTATCAATGGATACTTGATGAGCTTGGTTTTAACCAAGAATGTATAGACTCTGAGTGAGCCCGATCTCAGAGAGAGTCAGTTGGATCAAGAGAGAGTCGATTATTCAGAGGGAGTTCCCTCCCCAGATCCAGGTGGGATCTTGCTACAGTGACAGAGGAGGCAGCTAGTCAAGAGGATTGGGTATGGATTTTGTCTCAATCACAAAGGGAGCAACTAGTTAGGCAGACTAGACAGTAAAGCATACTTCAGTGACAAAGGCATTTGACCTCAAAGTTCAAGATGGAAGATCTTAGCCATATGTATTATGGGATTAGAGGTGTGACGAGATCATATGAGATCTACCTCATTCAGGGGAAGCCCATGACTACACCTATGATGACAAATCTGAAGAAGTTGAGTGATTCTACTTCAGATTCATATTTGGTGGATTCCACGATGTACAGGCAGTTGATTTGATCATTTATGTACAATTGGATATGGTTTGTCTCAGGTGATAAAGTGAGGCTGCAGAGATATACAGATTTTGATTAAGCAAGGAGTGTCGTAGACAAAATGAGCACCGGAGGCTGCTTCTTTAGCTTGGAATCAGTTACGATTTCCAGGATAAGCTGGAAGCAGGTTCTACAGCACTCAGTACAACAGAGACGGAGTATGTCACGACTGCTGTCGCAAGTCGTGAAGTGGTGCAACTTCAGAAGCTTCTTGTAAGACTTCATCCGAGACATGGTACAGAAGGGAGTAGTGAAGCTCTAGTACTTATCCATAGATGAGCAGATTACAAATATCCTCCCACAGTGGCCATGCTGATTTGGCTGAGGAGGATGATACACAGGATTAGCCATGTTGATTTGGCTAGTGATGAGCATTGATGTTTTAACATCGAGCAAACGTTCTCCCATATTGGTCATGCACGGGGCTATGCTAGCGTTGATATGACCAAAGGAGAATGATTCATTCACTCACAGGGCTCTGCTAGTGGTGAATGGCCCAGATATGTTGATGTTCTCCAAGCTATAGCATCGGGCAAATGTTCTCCCAGATTGGTCATACACGAGGCTATGCTAGTGCTAATATGACCAAGGGAGAATGATTCATTCGCTCACGGGGCTCTGTTAGTGGTGAATGGCCCAGGTATGTTGATAGCATTAGGAAAACGTTCTCCTAGATTGGTCATGCACCAGGCTATGCTAATGTTGATATGACCAAGGGAGAATGATTCATTCACTTACGAGGCTCTGCTAGTAGTGAATGGCCCATAACATCGAGCAGGCGTTATCTCAGATTGGTCATGCATGGGGCTATGCTAGTGTTGGTATGACCAAGGGTAAATTATTCATTCATCCACGAGGCTTTGCTAGTGGTGAATGGCCCAAGTACAGTCTTTCTCTTGACAAGGAGTGGATCTACTCGAGATGCTATCACATGCATATTACAGGATGGAATGCATGTGCGGAGATGGCACATCAACATGGCTCATGAAGACAACCTCTCTATAACAGAAGAGATCCAATTATGGAGAATGCCTCCCTCGTTGAGAGGGAGTGTTCAAACAGTCATTCTCCACAAGAAAGCACAAGAAGACCCATCTACACCATTAAAAAAGCCCCAGGAAAAAGTTGAAGACCCAAGAAGAGAAGTCGGCCCCCACCAGTAAAAGACGGAAAATAATAAATTTATTGAAGACCCAGAAATAAGAAGTTGGCCCCAAACTAGCGCCCAGATTAGTATATATACAGGATTGGCTCATTTCGTTTGGACAAGCAAACAGTTCTCCCTTCTGCAGTGCACACAAGGCAGTTGCAACTGCAATTTTGGCAGTTTCGCTATTTTTTGGTTACTGGTTATCTTGGAGAGTGCGCCACACTTGGAGAAGCTCTTGCTTTGTTATTCTTGGTCATATTATTGATGAGCTAGGTGTTGGTGATGCTAGCCTTGGGGAGGATCTTCTCTGTATGGTATTTTGGCTATTGATGGTGATGTACTAATAATATCTTGGACTGAATTCTTCTAGAGAAAAGTTGTTGGGTTTTCTCCCAAGTTTGGGTTTCCCGGGATAAACTCTTGTGTTCTTGTGTTGTGTTTCTTGTGTCTATTGTGCATGGTTAATATTTCTAGATCTTGTTATTTTCATTGCATTGTTATAGTTGAGATTTTCAGTGTATAGTTATTCTATGACAATTGATATATGAAAGTGAATCTTGTTATTAATCATAAGGCAATAACTATCAGATCTGAGAATCATATAAAACACCAACAAATACTGGCAGGAGGCTTTGCTCAAGGACCCCATTATGGCAGCATAGTTGCTCACCAAGCCCCTAAGTCCACTTTGCAAGCCATTTGAATGGGATTTCTCCAACCCTGCCCCGCTTCTCCTTTGCAAAGCGTTTACAGAGACATTGTAATTCATCGTTTAGGATATTGGTTGTCTTATATTGATTTGATTTTTTAGTTCTTTCGACTTAAAAATTGATGGCTTAAGATTTAGTTTTAAAAAATAAGCACTTGGATCTTATTATAGTTTGTGCCCTTTCTATTGTTATTGAAGATCTCAACTAAAAAATTAACAGCTGAAGGGCCTTTAGTTTAAAGATTCTCAGGCCTGAATTGGAAGTAATTTTAGATTTCTGTAATTTCAGGAAGTACTTTTAGATTTCGGTAATTTCGGTTACCATTCTAATATCTCAGATTGTCTTGATGAGAACTGGATTTTTTCTTGCTCTGTACGCTTTGCAGTTTGTTACAGATCTGTTGTGTGACAATGGGGGTGGTGGGAGGCTGAACTTGCCTGGGAACAAAAGACATAATGGAGAGAGCGCCTTGTAAGGCTCCCTTTACAATCGGATAAGTGAAGAAGGACATTTTGCCTCATTCCTTCAACAGATCCCTGGTCAAATCATTCTCATATCTGGCGTTCGATCTTGTTATTGTTGTGTTGCTGCCACATTCTATGACCTACTACTTCACATTGCCCGGTATTCTGGGATGGGTACTCAGGCTTGGGTAATAGGCAGCTCAGGGGGATGTGCTGGCTAGTGTATGGGTTATAGCGCATGAATGCAGGCAACATGCCTTCAGTGATTTATCTTGGGTTGATGACACAGTTGGGCTCATTCTTCATTTGTGCCTTCTTGTGCCCTATTTCCCCTGGAATAGTCATCGAAGACACATCTGGTGTACAGTTAGTAGTTGAAAAGCTTGCTATTTTGGGGTGTCCTGCGACAGGATCTGTTGCTGTTCGTCACATGACTGCCCTATTTTCATAGCTCCATTGGTGGCAGGATAGATTGAGATCATGTTTCAAAGTCAACGTGTTTCCATAAGTTGGAACATCATTTCCATTCTCTCAGAACCAGAATTACTAGCTGTATGATAATTTCCATCAAATTCAGTAGCATGGGCTATCTGTTCATGAATATTTTCATCCAAGGACTTATGATCGATGGGCTTCTGGTGATCGGCTGCCAAGATAAGGAACTTGAGAAAATAAACTGGATCAAAACCGTTTTCTGGCCCTGATCTTCCAGTGGCTTCATTTTGGATCCATAGTCTGCAAACTGCATCACACCTGCGAAGCTCAGCTTTTATATAGTAGTAGAACATCCAGCTGATGGTCCCAAAGATATATGAAGAATTTTAAACACGTCCAGAATCCCACTTCCCATGGAATTGTTGTCAAGATTCTCTGTAGTCCTGGGAGGCTTCCCTAGCTGCCGCTGATCTGGTGGATATTCAATACAAGCCGGTGAAAACATTGTTGGCACCTGCGACGAAGCAAAACAAATTAGCCTCTCATAATTTTAAAACATCCTCGCTCCTATTTATATATAAACAAATGATACAAGTTACAATCCCTACAAAAAGTATTAAAGAACTTTAGGCTCTAGATTTGAACAATACCATTCATAAATCGAGAATCGACATTGACCATCAATAGCAAATTCTATGAAACAATATCAACTTGATTATTCAATTATGTTCTGATCCTGCCAATGTAAACCCTAAATGCTACCTCTCAGTGCATCCCGAGTCACTTGGAGAAAAAAAACTCCCAAACTGATATAGTTCTAAAAATAATAACTGGACATAATATGGGAGCAGCTTAGATATACAGACGACCAAATTTCACAAGAAACCTATGAGTGTAGCAAATTCTATTAGTATGCTCATAGTGAACCTTCATCTCTGTGTATGTTCTCAAAATTAACAATATTCCGATATCAATAAACATACCGAACTGCCTTGTTCCTTTTCCATAGAGTTAAGAACTCTAATATTGACCATAAAGCAAGTCAGAATAGCTCTTATTTGCTTTCAGAGATCACCACCACTTGCAAATAGACTCTAGATACTGTAATCAGTACGATGAGGAAGATTCATTTATTCTTAAATTCCAACAAAATTTCGAAAACACAAAAATGAATCCCAGTACACATAGATGTAGCAAAACTGGGCTCTGCAAAATAAGCCAGTCTTCTCTCATTTTTGTGGAGATTTTTCAGTTGAAGACTGCCTTATTGATCACAGTATTCATGATCTATCATCTAGAAATAATAATAATAATACATGTTATTTGATGCTCAGAAATCGTGACCTTCAAAGCACAAACCTAGTTGTAAGGATTCTGCAACTATTAGGGAAGGTCTTCTAGTCCTTCAAAATAGACCAAATATACCAATTGTTGCATATAAATAGTAAAATCTATGGTAGCTTCTGGGTACTCTTCGTCCCCCAATAAAACGAAGGCATGATCCCAGGCACCCATAGAAACTCAGAAATAAAAAAGACTCTCTATGGTAAACAAAAACAGCACATATGAGGAATTGAAATGATGTTGCATAACATACAGTTTCAACGTAAGAAATATGCCATGGAACTTCAAAATCATCCATAGTGGATGCCCCTTCTTGTCTTGTGCAAAGTTTTTCCATTAAGAATTGAAACTCAAACGCTTATATCTCAATACTTTTATTTTATATATCTTGAAGTGATTTTGCCTATTTGTACCCTTACATCCAATAGAAATCAACCAACCCTTATTGCGGCCAGCTTTGAGAACTTATTTTGAATGGTCAGTTATGAGAATTTACTTTCATGTGAAGTTCGTTATGTTATTTGGAGTTTATTTTCTTATTATGTAAATACTTTGTAATTTAATGCAGCATTGCAAACGTTAAAAGGTAAAAGTAGAATAACAATTATTTTATTTGAAACCATTCAAGTTTTTTTCTGCAATCAATATGTATAACAGAAATAAAGGTGATTTGAACATTGCCATGAACCTATCTATTGACTCAATAAAACTGCAACCTGGTTGCTTCTTCACTTCTCTCTCTTTCATCATTGTCCTCAACTTTGCTACATCCTTCCACCTGCCTGTCTCAGCATGAATGCTTGAAAACAACACATAATATCCAGCATAATTGTTTGGTATCTTTTTTTATAATTTCAAGTGCTTCATCTCTGCCCAGGGCACAAGGCCATAATTCAACTCACGCACTCGAAGTATTGCCAGACCCCCGCTACTAACCCTGCATGAGAGCAGGCTGTCAAAAGGCCAATGAAGGTGATATGATCCAGTATTGTACCTGTCTGCTGCAATTGGGTAAAAAGAACAAGAGCAATTCACTGTAATTCAACTCACATCACATGCAAACATTTGAATAGAACTGGATCTCCATTCACTGTAACTTGACTTATATCACATCTTATATTTAAGTTCAATATTTAAATAACACTAGATTTATTACAATTTAAAACTACAAACTATCTAACTTGGACACACTCAAGATTCAAGGTTTTTCAACACCAGTTGTAAACAAATCAGTTTTGAAGTAATGTTAAGTAAACAAATCACAAGCTTCTCACTCAATAACATGAGGTGTACGTTTTCTCTCATGCAAGTCAACTCTACTAACTCGATCCTGAAGATGCTCAAAAACATCACCAAACCCATACCAAACTCAATTTTGGGATGCAACACTCAAGTCAAAGCTATAAAAAGCAACTATTTTAAATTGTCATTAAAAACTTTCAAGTTATATGTTACTTTCAACTGCATAACCTAATTTTTATGAGAACCTGAGATGAAAACTGAATGCAAGCTCTATAGAAGGCACCTAAGTGCCACTTCAGAGCCTTCTAACCATAGAAAATATCTTCAACTCCACCTTAGCCTCTATAAATGGTAGACTTTTGTAAACATCCACTCATTCACTCTTTGTGACAACTGCAAAATTAAATGAATCTGACAAACATACGCACCATTCCTGTTTGAATCTTTGCAAGATGCTATGAATTGATTGATAATGTCAGTTACATGTTCGTAGAACTTCCATTGTAAACATCTAAAGACTGAGGTGCCAGGGGGGACACTGCCACAACTGTATGAGCTGATGCCTCTAGGAGGTTTCTAGATGCTGCAGATGAATAATTAGTTCTGCTTGAATTAGACATAGATGACATGAACTTCTCGTTAGAAATTGATTTCTCAAGAACAACATGCCCAGGTGCCCAAGCATTGCTGTAAACACCAGCCTCCTTCAAACCTTGAACAGTGACCTTGAACACACACATTTCCATATTAATACTAAACTGTATTCATTTGCCCAAAAAACAGTGAGATTGAAACTCACCATTGGTCAATAGACCCCTTCTTGTCAGCTTTGAATTCAAGGCCTTTTCAGTCCACACAAGACATTTACTCAAGCAAAATAAAGTGTGCTCGTTCAAGAATCAATTTGTGATTGAATCTCACCATTAGTATATATGCGTGTCAATGGACCATTTAATGTTAATGGTTGTAATAAAAGCATATCAACCAATAAAAGTGCAAGAAATCCTTTGAAATGCTAACATGGATATAAATGTCTATTGCATTTCCAGCTCTGAGATGGAAATACAATACTCATGGCATTCAAACAAGATACTTCACCTTTAGAAATTTGCATTTCCTTGGGAGGACCCCTCAATTGTAAGAAATCATGGAAAGACCTTAACCTATAGACTCTTGTGATCACTCCATCGCTGGTAAAGATCAAAAGAATGTTCATGGCTTAGAGTAGATAGAATGATTGGTAAGCAGTTAAGCCTTTCCTTCGCTGGAGGAGGGAAGCCTTTTGTTAGCTGGAACAGGCAAGCCCTATTTATATGCATGAAGATAAGTCCCTAGTCAAGAATGCCAATTTATAGACCCCACATATTTTCTAGAAATGGCATCATTCTATTAAAGACATCTTTGATTTCTAAGCTAGAAGGTGGTTGCCATGGCCTAAGACTATGGTAAAGTTAAACTATAAATTTTTGATAGATTGACCCTATTCAGAGTAGAAATATGGTTCCAGACTCCGTCTTTACAGATATTTGCTTACAAGCTCCTTGGGCTTGGTGGAAAACTGTAAATGGAACGTGTTCAAGGCCTTTGCCAAATAAAAGTATGTGGATGGCTATAAGTAGCTCTCTCAAAATTTTATTTTGGATAGTAGTTTAAACAAGACATAGAAGTTGAAGCTGAAGTTGAAGTTTGTTGATGTTTTTGTAGCATCGGGAGGTATTCCCACATGAGCCTAGGTGTCAGGCAAGTGGGAGCCATCCTTGACACTCACATTGTGTTTTTTCCTTGTGAAAATCCCTTGAATAAGGTATGGGGCTTTGTGGGCTTGTTGATGGGATGTGTGGGCTTGTTGATGGGCTTTGTGGGTTTGTGAGAAACCTAATTTATTGTTGAGTTTGTGGAGAGGGCACCTAAGTGGATTTAGGGGCTTCTAACTCAACATTAGAGTTGTATAAAAGGAGATCAATTGTAAAAGTGAAAGGGCAAAAATGATGTGAGTATTCATTCTTGGAGATAATTCTTGGTGACCTCAGCCAGCAATGGAGAGGGGCCGAGTAGGCCTCAGTTCTGCAGTTTAGAGGTGTTTTGGGCAGGAGAGGAGGGCCGAGTAGGGCCTAGACTCGGCCAGAGAGAAGAGGACAGCCTCGCCACAGGTCTGTCTGAGGCAACCAGCAAGAAGAGCCTCAGTATGAGGTTTAGGAGAGGCTCGGCCTGCTAGGAAGGCAGCCGCTGGAGTTTAGGAGAGGCTCGGCCTTCTGGGAAAGGCAGCCGCTGGAGTTTAGGAGAGGCTCAGCCTGCTAGGAAAGGCAACCACTGAAGCTTTGAGAGGCTCAGCGTGCTAGGAAAGGCAGCCGAGGGAGTTCTTGGAGGTTCGGTCTGCAAGAGGGCAGCCACAGAATTTCTGGGCAGCTTTGGGATTGTTGCAAGTAAATTACAGGTCTGTGGAGCAGCCCTTGAGGGCTGGAACAGTCGGCTTCAGCCACAGATTCTTTTGGTGCAGTACAGTCAGCCTAGTATCAAATATTTGGACAGTTCTGAAGGCCTGGTACAGTCAATCTGAAGGGACAGGAGGACTGATCAGCAAGCAGAGTTTGGGCACAGAAACCAAGGAGGGTTTCTGTAGTGGTTTTGTCTGTAAGTGTTTTTGGTATTTCCTTTTGTAAGAAAAGGCCATTTTCCCTGGTCCGGGAGCCCATTATTCTGAGATTGTATTGAGTGCAGAACAAGTGATTTGGGCATTAAATACTGTGTACTGTGTATGATTCAATTGCTGGTGTCTTATTTTTCCTCTGTGCTAAGTTGTTAGACATCTCAATGTATTTATGTTCACAGTTCAGATTATGTAATTTTCTGTGTACACTGTTGAGAACCTAGACCAGACCTGAGGTGTGTTCAAAATCTAACATGGTATCAGAGTAGAGGCATTGAAAGGTGCAGTTGGATCTCAGATTTACCTTGAGAAGGAGCTAACAGGTTTGACAGCAGAGTATCTTGGACTTCTGGGTAAAAATTCAACAACGAAAATGGTTTCCGGATTGAGAATTGAAGATCAGTTGGATGGGATATCCAACTACAGCTCGTGGAAGGAAAAAATCAAGTTGGTACAGTTGGTGAATGAACTGTGGGAATTTGCCGACACCCAGACCACTAAGCCAATTGATCCAGCAGAATTGGCCAAGTATAAAAAGTCAGGTGCAAAAGCCAGGTTGATCATTCTTGATGGAGTGAGATCATTTGATACCTCACCTAATTGGAAAGGCCACAACGTGGCACATGTGGGAGGCTCTGAAAGCATTGTTTCAGAACAAGAACGAAAACCAGAAGATGGTGCTGAAAGAGAAGCTCAGGGAGATCAGGATGACCAGTTCAGAAAAAGTGACATCATATCTCACCAGGATTCAGCAAGTTCATGATGAGCTTGCAACTATAGGGGACGACGTGGCAGACACAGAGTCGGTGAGGACGACACTCAAGGGCTTCTCATAGCAATGGAAGTCGTTCATCAAAGGAGTTGTATCACGTGAGAAGCTCCCAGATTGGAACAGGTTGTGAGATGACTTCATTCAGGAAGAACTTCGGGATGATGATCTTCAACACAAGAGTTGTGAGGAGAATGCTCTTGCTAGTCAGTTGAAGAAGAGCAAAGGGATGAAAGACTTGAGTAAAGTAATATGTCATGCATGCAACAAATTTGGTCATTATGCCAGCCAGTATCTAAATAAGAAGAAGAAGGGCGAGAAAGAGAAGCAAGTTAAGATGGTTGCTTCAGCCATGTCCGAGGAGGTAGAGTTGGCTAAGAAGTTCCAGGAGGAATTTCTTCTTGTCTCCCACCTTTCAGAGAGCACCATTAATGAGGGTGCTTGGTTCTTAGATAGTCGAGCTACCAGGCATATGACAGGGACACGAGAAGTGTTCGAGAGCTTCACTAAATGGGATTCTGATCTGCATGTGAGGATTGGTGAACGGAGTCAGTACGCAGTGAAAGGAGTCCAGACTGTACCATTCAAGATGGAGTCAGGCCGGGTGTCGCAAGTTCAGAATGTGCTTAGGATGCCAGAACTCAAGTGCAGCATGCTCTCAGTCTCATCAATTGAACAGACAGGGTTTGAAGTTGTGTTTCGAAAGGGAAAGGCACTTCTCCGACCCAGTGGACCTAGCTCAGACCCAGGGGTGGTTCTAGGAGGTAGGGATAGTGGTTTATATAGGCTAACAAGAAAGCCTATACTGAAGAACAGTGGGAAGAAGGTTGTGCAAACTCAGAGGGAGCAAGACTTCAGAGGGAGTCAGCATACTCAGAGGGAGTCAAACTTCAAAGGAAGTCAGCAAGCTCAAAGGGAGAGTCATCCGTCCAGAAGAAGTCAACCTTCAGGTTCAGGTGGGAGAGAGGAGTCTTCTAAGATTGTCAGGAAGGTGTCATGGGTTGAGGAAGCCATGCAGAATGCTCAAAAGCGGGAGGCTTCTAGGAGCATGGTGTCTTCCAAGAAGAGTCCATGCCATACAGCACGATTTGTTTCGATGATAGAGGGAGTAATTGTGGTAGCGGATCCAATATGGGAAGCAGAGCCACTTCTAGTATGGGAGTCAGAGATACTTCAAGGTGATGGAAGATGGAATACCTCCCTCGCTAAGAGGGAGTGTTGATGTTTTTGTAGCATCGGGAGCTATTTCCACATGAGCCTGGGCGTCGGGCATGTGGGAGCCATTCTTGACACTCATATTGCAATTTTTCCTAGTGAAAATCCCTTGTGTAAGAAGTGGGGGTTTGTGGGCTTTGTGTGTTTGTGAGAAACCTAATTTATTGTTGAGTTTGTGGTGAGGGCACCTAAGTGGATTTAGGGGCTTCTAACTCAACATTTGTAAAAGGAGATCACTTGCAAAAGTGAAAGGGAAAGGATGATGAGGGTATTCATTCTTGGTGACCTCAGCCAGCAATGGAGAGGGGCCAAGTAGGCCTCAGTTCTGCAGTTTAGAGGTGTTTTGGGCAGGAGAGGAGGACCAAGTAGGGCCTAGACTCAGTCAGAGAGAAGAGGACAGCCTAGCTGCAGGTCTGTGTGAGGCAGCCAGCAAGAGGAGCCTCGGTCCGTGAGGCTTAGGAGAGGCTCGGCCTGCTAGGAAGGCAGCTGCTGGAGTTTAGGAGAGGCTCGGCCTGCTAAGAAAGGCAGCCAAGGGAGTTCTTGGAGGCTCAATCTGCAAGAGGAGGGCAGTCGCAGAATTCCTGGGCAGATTTGGGTCTGTTGCAAGTAAATTACAGGTCTGTGGGGCAGTCCTTGAGGACTGGTATTAAATTATGAGCTTGATTTCGATCTGTAGATTAACCTTTTAAATTCTGCAACACTTAGAACTTAGCTTAATACGATTCACAATGCATAATCATGATTGAACAGTAATAACCATATAGATTTACCAGCATGCATATTCACCACACATATACCCTGGGGAAGCCCTATACAGGGAGAAAACCCCAGCAAACAATCTCCTTTTATTGCAAAATAGAATGTATGATCACTTACAAAAATCCACAATAAAACTCTGCTCTTGAATGAGCTTGCCAAGATGACTTTGACCTAATTGTGTGACCTGTAAAAGCAGAGAGACCTTGCTGTCCTATTCTGCTGTTAGATACCAGCACTGTGGACAGAATACATACGCTGCCTTAGGACTCCTTTGCTGCCTTTTCTGCTGATATATATCAGCAGTGTTTGCAGGGTACCTTCACTGTCTCTTTGGACTGATATACACCATCACTGTAGCAGAGAACTTTCGTTGCCTTTTGGACACCTACGCTGCCTCTCCTCCTCCACCCTTACACTGCATAACAAGACATGTGGAATGACGGTAGAACTGTGTATAAGAAGGGGCTTGAGAGAAGAGAGTGAGAGCTCGAAATAGTAAGGTGTTTGCATGTGTTTCACAACTCGCCTTAACCCTTCAACTCGAATTAGAACTGGAATTGTTGACTTGACTCTTGCATTACAACTCGCCCTTGATTTGGCAATGCATGGCATGCCAACTCACCATGCAACTCGACCTACAACTGGACATGCATGCGAACTAACTCAGCATGCACTTGATATGCATGCATGCAATGCATGCAACTTGACATGCATGCATACATACAACTCGACCTTTACAACTTTAGTTTGACAACTCAAACTCGACTTTCAACTTGACCTTTTACAACATGAGTTTAACAACTCATTCGACTCGACTCTTAACATGGCAATTCGAATTTCTCTTCATGGTGGATAATGTTACACATGCCAACACACTAGATCAATACATTTACATCATTTGCATTATAAGGAAGATTATTTGTTTCTAGCTCATAGGAATTTTACGTTCAACCTAACTTTTGTTAGATGCCTTGACTTTGTTAATGTTTATGCCATTATTATAGTTCTTTGCATTTCAATAGATAATAGCAACATAAGAACAAGATCACTGAGAAATACACATTCACAAGAGACACAGCATTTATCCTGGGAAACCCTCTAGGGGAAGAAAACCCAGCA
>ML792140.1:10966-37791 GCA_009831015.1 Picea engelmannii | reverse complement strand
CTTGCTTCTGACCTAGTTGTTAGACGTAAAGCAAGATGTGACTGACACTGAGCTACCAGCTTAACAGTTGTGACATTGAGCCAGTGTAGTACTGTGATGTGCCAGCCTAGTGTTGTGATGAGGTATCATTTTTTTACTGATACGTATTGATGCAGATGATGATGGCATTTTTTCGAGAATGACGATGTTGCCGATGAAGAAAACTTCTGATGACTCGTAGATATGCCAGCCAATGTTCCAAGATGATATTGACAATACTGTCCTCCTGATGCCACTGATGATGCAGACCTCTCTCGCCTGATGTTGTTGAAGGATACCCTTCTTGTTAAGGGGGAGTGTTGAAATAATGTAACTGCAAAGAGTATTCTTATTATTATTGTTATATTATTCATAGGATCAATCCCCATTGTGGATTGATCATGTTGGTTATTGTATTAGGACCAAATTCCCTTTTGCGGATTGGTCAACAAACAATTATACTAGGCAGAATAAGAAGTTGGCCCCAGCAGTTAATTAAGAGACCCAGAAATATAATAAAGGTGGGTTTACCCACCCAGATTGAGAAGTTGGCCCTGCCAGTGAAGAGACACTTCACACGTGCCAGAACTTGTATAAATACAGGAGGCTAGCACCTCATTTGATTACAACTCACTTGCTCAGTTTGAGAGACAAGTTCTGATCTGTTACCGGCAAAAGAGAGAGGGAGAAGAGTGGCGCATCTTTTGGAGAGGACTATCTNTATTGGTTTGAGTTATCTCTTGACATTGTATTGGCAATTTATGATAAGGAAGTTTTTGCTGGGTTTTCTTCCCCTAGAGGGTTTCCCAGGATAAATGTTGTGTCTCTTGTGAATGTGTATTTCTCAGTGATCTTGTTCTTATGTTGCTATTATCTATTGAAATGCAAAGAACTATAATAATAGCATAAACATTAACAGACTTTTGCTCATGGCTCACAAGGCTTGACTAGACTCACAGAGGTTGTACATTCCCCCTGACTTTTGCACTAGTCTGTCTATGCTCACAGAGGTTGTACGTTCCCCCTAACTTTTGCACTAGACTGGCTATGCTCACAGAGGTTGTACGTTCCCCCTGACTTTTGCATTAGACTTACATCTTGACTTTTGACTTAGACTTATAAAGCTTCTACCTTTTCCTTGGCTAGACTCACAAGATCATATAGTATCTCGTTCGTCCTTACTTTTGGTTTGACTCACATAGGTTGTACGTTCCCCCTGACTTTTGTCAATACCTCACAAGACTGGTTGAATCTCCAAATCTCCCTGGCTAGCCTCAAGGTGGCCCACATGGCCTCTCATTGGAGAATGACTGTTGATGTTGCCAAATTTAACAGCTGGAACAGTCAGTTTCAGCCCCAGATTCTTTTGGTGCAGTACAATATCAAATATTTGGACAGTTCGAAAGGCCGGTACAGTCAGTCTGAAGGGACAGGAGGAGGGTTGATCAGCAAGAAGAGTTTGGGCATAGAAACTGAGGAGGGTTTCCACAGTGGTTTTTTCTGTAAGTGTTTTTGGTATTTTCTTTTGTAAGAAAGGGCCATTTTCCCTGGTACGGGATCCCATTGTTCTGAGATTGTATTGAGTGCAGAACAAGTGATTTGGGCATTAAATATTGTGTACTGTGTATGATTCAATTGTTGGTGTCTTATTTTTCCACTGTGCTAAGTTGACATCTCAGTGTGTTTATGTTCACAATTCAGATTGTGTATTTTTCTGTGTATATTGTTGAGAACCTAGACCAGACCTGAGGTGTGTTCAAAATCTAACAAAGTCATGGTCTTTTAGGCTTATCAACCTCTAAAAGCCCTTGGTGGAGCATTGAAAACCTTTTTTTACTTGACAAATAAATATAGGTGGTTTCCTATCAGTAGGAGATTGACTCACCAACGAATTTGTTGTAGAGAAACTTTCAAAAAACTTTTCTATTTTTGTCCTTTTACTAAGTCTTATTATGATTGGGTTGTACCCATTTATGTAGAATTCATTCTCACATCTGTTACTTATAAAGAAGCCTTGTTGGGGGATAAACTTCCTTAGGTTTAAGAGTTGAAACGATTTCTCTCATAGAGAAGAAACTGAAAGATGTTTTATTTAACAATACTTAGCTTGCTAGAAGCTTCTTTTGATATGACAATGCACTAATTTTTGTGAATGAATCAAAGAAGGTCCTCTTAGTTCAAGTGTAGAAAGTGGAAATGGATGTGGCTTACTTAAAATAGCTAATAGACTTTTGGGGAGGTGCCACCTCTAATACAATAAGGAAATCTCCATTCTTTCTCTAGTCCACTCAATCCCATCTAGACAATCTAAACACATTGAGTGCCACAAGCCATACAATTGAGTTGTCCATGTAGTCAAGACATGGAATGTTGACATAGTTGGCCTCCTTTGTAGGCTCAACAGAATGTTGACATAGTTGGCCTCCTTTGTAGACTCAATAGAATGACAAGTTTCCTATGTTGGAACTTGGTTCTTACCATTTTAGAAGTTGACAAGCCTCTCTAGCCAGACAATGATGGTTAGGAGTTGATTTTCACTGACCCATACTCTGCTACAGCTAGTTGGGGTCAAACCCCAAGGACCACAATGATGCTCATACGATGCTTGTAACTCACCACAAAAGTGTGTAGGAGTCTTTATGTCATCCTAGGGTAGATTTGTGTATAGCTAATATGATATAGAAAAATCTATAAATAGATTCGTATATACATATAATACGAAGTGCAAAATCCCTACACTACACTACCTACATTCAATTATCCTAGGGTTGATTTGTGTATAGCTAATATGAGATGCAAAATCTATACAACAGATTTGTATATACATAATACAAAATGCAAAATCCATACAGTACACTACCTACATTCAAGGTAAGCAACTTGAAAGCATAATACACATCCATTTCCTTTTATTCTTAAGCAATTATAAGCCGAAGTCATCCATTAGGATTATCCCCTCAACCCACCATTCGTGGACATTATTTTGGTAGTTTTTGAGTGATTACTAAGATAAGACTCACTTTTTGCTAAGCTTGCTCTATTTACAAAAGCTACATATGATATGAGAAGTGGAACTGGATTAGATGACCATTTAAGGAGTCTAATTCTCAAGTAGTAATCCCTAAAATTGCAATATTTGGCCCTAGGTAGCATGGGACCACTTGGTCGCTTACATGGAGACTTGTGCTTGACTTGAGGATGCTTAGGTTGAGGAGCATTCAAGGTGTGGACCTGGTAGCAATTGGAGCATTGGATACCTTTGGAGGAGAGTATCGGACCTTGGTCTCATGGAGGACTCACCTTGGGACCCTTGTTTGATGGACGTGCTTACCTTGGAGCTTGACATGTGTCACCTTTGAATTGGAGCACTTCACATGTGGACTTAGCTAGTGATTAGTTGGGTCACTTGAGATAGATGTTTGTGGATCTTCTCCACTTTACTATTGTTGGCCTCCCTCACCTATTCTATATAAAGGAAGGAGAGAGTCTTTGTATTCATCCATTATTCACATCATCTGTCTTAGAGATGTGAGAGTTCATTGGGTCATTTGTATCTTGAAAATGAACTTGTCTTGAGTTTTTGTACTTGTCTTTATGCAGGGGAGGAAGGCACCCAGGTTTGTGAGAGGCAATTACTAGAGAAGATTGAAGTGCTAGGACTTGAGTCCTTGTGTGAAAAGAACCTAGGGTTTGTGGCAAAGAAGCCCTTTTGGAGACTTGGAGTGTTTTGCTTGGAGAGCTTGTATGAGGCAAGCTTAGTGAAAGATCAAGGGTGGACTTGGTGGTGATGTTAGCTTGTTGTGGAGCCTTCGGTGTGGCTAGAGAGATTGCCGGGATAACTTGATAGGCCTCTGTATTGTTAGTTAGGGTTTTCTATTGATGGTGGATGCTCTAGCTAGGTCTTGGAGAACTTCGGAGAGTCCTATCTTATGTATATACTCGTAACTTCATTCTTATGTATATATGAAGTGTACTTTGCTGTCCAAACTGTTTACTTGCATATCTGATATTCAGTGTATATTCTCAGGGTGAATGAATAGTTTCTAGGGTTGTTTGGTGTGTTGATTGATCATGAAGAGTTAGGAGATTTTGTTGAATGAATTGACTAGCATATAGAAGCTAAGAGAGCTGATTTGTGGCTGTAACAAATATGAGGTTAATAAGTAATTTTCAGATCTGTTATATGTTGAGAATTGTGCCCTAAGGGCTGACAACATATTTCCCTTGAAATACAATTGTTTGGTGTTTATTTTCTTGGGCTGCTTTGTGTATTTGGTTGTACAGAAGTGAAATATATGCTGCTGTAGTTTATATTTCAGATCCAGCTCTAACACTGAAAGTTCATAGGAAATAGATCTGGAGAACCTCAAATTTGAGGTGAAATTTCTGAATTCGCATTAAGCAATGTTTTAATGAAATTTCTACATTTATAAATGTTTTTGATATCGTGTATGGAAATATACTAAAGCTGCCATAAAAAATAAGAGATCTCTTTAAAATATTTAATCTATCAACCCAATCAACTTATCAATTATAATAAATTCATCATCCAACTACTGCCACTTCTGCATTTTTAACGTAATGTCCTACCATATTTTTCTTATGAGTTATAGAAACATGTTCTCCTCTATAACGCGACTGATCAAAAACTCTGAAAAGTTCTAATGAATTATGTTGGCTCATCAATTTGGCAAGCTCAATCAAAACTTTTAGCTAAACTCAATGAGTTCGATATAGTCAAGTAAACCTGCAAACATGGAGAACTAAACAAAGACAAAACATGGAGTTGCATGGAGTTTCCTGACTCAAATCAAAAAAAAATTGTGTGCTTTTGTTTCTTCTTAATATTTATGGTTGAATGGGTTCGAGATTAATAAATTGGACATGAACCACAGCAATTAGAGGAATGATAGAGTTGCTAATGAACTGCATTCATGATAGTGTGATCTGATACTTACAACGTATATTGTCATATAAGTTGCTGTAAGAAGCCGAAGCCGTGATATGCACAAGTTGTGATCAATTAATTATTAAGAGAAGTCCCCCATTTGACATTATCATGTTAGGTTTGGTTTAAGCATTGTATTATTTATCAACTTTCATTAGTGAAGTTATCACAAATGAACCCCACACTCTAAAGACTGTACAATAGAGGATGCAAGACCAAATTTTGAGGATGCAAGACCAAATTTTAGACATCCAGTACATTTATTGAAAGTCGAGATGTTAATGCTCTCTCTACTCCCTAAACTGTCCTCCCTTGATACCAAAACCTCAAGTTTTGGACAAGAGAATATTTAGTAATTCCGAGATAATACAGTACAGAGCAAGTGGGTATATGAAATGCATGCCCAAAGCTATTCCATCCATATAAATATAAATAACTAGAGCATGAGCATCCGTCCATCCATTGGGAATGCCCAAAAACCAGAGTGACAACTTAGATTAATATTGGAATTATATTATGTTATTGATTCTGGCACCAAAACATAAAATATAGATTGCAAATTAGGTTATGGACTCTTGCACCAAAACATAAAATACAAATTGCAGAAACCATTAAACAAACAAGAAGAAAATCTCAGCGTAACTGTCATAATCATTTCAATAAAATCTTTCTCACATGAAAACCCATTTTATGGGTTTTTGTTAGTGTCCACATCAATTTCTTGAAAAAGAAAGAGAGAAAAATATCTTTCATTGCCGAAGCACGTCCATGACTTACAAGATGCTCAGATGACTGTATGTCTAAAATTAAATTAATATAACATAAATCTACTTGACGGAAAAAGAAATAAACAAACTCGATGACTGCATTTGCAGGAGAAATAGGGCACAAGAAGGCACAAATGGAGAATAAGCCCAACTGTATCATCAACCCAAGAGAAATCGCTAAATGCATGGTTCCCGCATTCATGCGCTATAACCCATACACCAGTCAGCATGCTCCCCTGAGCTAGCCAGAGTACCCATCATAAAATGCCAGGCAATGTGACGTAGTAGGTCATCAAATACAGCGGCGACACAACAAAATGCCAGATATGAGAATGATCTGGCCAGTGATCTGTTGAAGCAATGAAGCAGAATGGTTTTCTTCACTTATCCGAATGTAAAGGGAGGCTTCGCTCCATTATATCCTTTGTTCCCAGACAAATTCACCTTCCCACCACCCCCCATTGTCACACAACAGATCCGTAACAAACTGCAAAGCATACAGAGCAAGAAAAATTCCAGTTCACATCAAGAAAATCTGAGATCTTAGAATGGTTATTGAAATTACATAAATCTAAAATTACTTCCAATTCAGGGCTGAGAATCTTTAAACTAAATGCCCTTCAGCGGTTAATTTTTCAGTTGAGATCTTCAACAATAACAGAGCATAACAAGATCTAAACAATAAATTTTTAAAACAGAAGCTTAAGTTCTCAATTTTTAAGTTGAAGACAATAAAAATCAAATCAATGTAAGACAACCAGCATTCTAAACGATGAATCACAGTTCCTCTCTAAACGACTTGAAGGAGAAGCAGCAGGATTTGGTTTCTAGAGGGAAGGAATCCAAGGATTGGTGAGTGACTACGCTGCCATAATGGGGTCCTTGGGCAAAGTCTCCTGCCAGCATTGACATAGTACTAGCCATGATTGACATCAACAGGCTTCGAGCTTTGACTCCATGCCAGCAGGCTGCATTGGAATAGTCCACATATGAATGAAGGGTGAGGAAGGCAGGTTGGCAGTGGGGCTCCCAGCGGTTTTCCCCATGGGTGGAATTCAAAAACGGGGCAATTTAGTTAGCCCTGTTACCCCCCATGCCTAGGGTTAACTGGAGGAGATCATGTCTCATGGCCCACAATGAAGACAGTGATCCCGTTGATGATGATGATCAGCATGTCCATCCATGGCAGGCCAGCAGCCCCCCTCAGATTGCCTCTTCTACTTTGGATCAGACAAGCTCATCACATCCAGTCAACACAAGTGTATGGGAGATGGTAAGTCAGTGTCACCATGAGGTATGTTAGTCCTTCTTCATATGAGGTGTTGTGCTTAATATACTAGGCATGTGAATGAGGATCATTGGTTGAAGTTGGATAATGGATCATGAGCTCAAGAAGTTATGTTTGTTTCCTTGTTTCCCCTTGGTGGCCAGCATTTGTGCCCTAGTCCCGAGTTGTGACCCCTAAGGAAAAGGGGTACTACTGGGGGGCCCTCACAAGGGTAACGTTCCGTTTCCCCGCCATACCTAACACTTACCATCTCGGAGTCTGTCGCAGTGTACTAAACTTCAGTAATGGATCATGGTTCATTCTCTCATGAGAAGAGAGGCTAAAGGCATTGCTAGTAAAAGATTAATAAAGAAAGAAAGAGATAAAAGCAAAGGACTCTCA
This sequence comes from Picea engelmannii, assembly GCA_009831015.1. Classification (NCBI taxonomy): domain Eukaryota; kingdom Viridiplantae; phylum Streptophyta; class Pinopsida; order Pinales; family Pinaceae; genus Picea; species Picea engelmannii. Next base: position 30,389 of record ML792140.1, on the reverse strand, counting down.
AAAGCTAGTCCATACTTGAGCTATACCCTTTCCGCATTCGCCCCAATCCCAAAGCAGTGATGTTATATCTTGAAACCTTATAAAAGGGACTTGCAAATATGATAAAAGGACAATAAAAAGGCAGATTAAGGGGTTTGAAAAAACATAGCACTTAGAAAGTGGTAACTCAAGATCAAGCACACCCTCCAGAAAGGTGCTCATAGAAATGGATTAAATGACACCATAAGCCATGAAGTAAGCCCAACACGTACCACTATCACACTTACTCTTGAAGGGTTCTTTTTTTTCCTACTTCCCTCGGGACATATCCCTCTACTTGGGTCTTTTCTTTCACTGTTTTGGTTGGCACATCTAATAGGGTCTAATGAAGGTCCTCCCATACTCAAACTTGCCAACTTACATAAAGTCTTGAGCTAATGTGAGATTTGAAGGGGATACTTGATGTGAATTGTTTATGTGGCTTATAAAGTAACAACTTACTTTGTATGATCTAAGGACTTTCATATCTTATGAACATTGGCTTTACTTGGTTTAATGTTTTGATTTGATTTGGATGCACCTGACATGGTACTTTGAAGGAAGTCCCACGCTTTCACCCAGGACGTTGTGCCTTTATTTGCGGGATATGGCACGTGTGGTGAAGAGCATTGATCCATTGGATGGCTTGACACACTCAGATGCAAGCTCTCACATCTTCTAGACCTTGGACGACGGACAGATGAGCTTGTAGTTGCTAGATATGGTCATGGTGGCACAGAGACGGGCAGAAAGCCCACAACCTGGGCTCTACACCCTAGAGACTATCATGCATTGTATGGAGGACGTTGCACTGGTAGATGGTTGGATGACGTGCAGAGACAACAAACACCCTCCTCCACCTTGGATGCCATCCTTTACACCTTGGATGTTGGGCCTTTTGAATGATGACATCATGCTAGGGTTTGATGGAGATGATTAGGGTTTGCTGCCACTTGGAGACCACATGATGTGATAGGGCACTTGATGATGGTTTTCACCTTGCTTGCACTCCTTGATGATGACACGTGGCCTTTGGAGGCCTTCTTCATGCCCTTGAGGGCTTGAATTCACCACACGTGTGGCCATATCATTTATTGCTTTTATGTTTTATCATTGTAGAGGCTATTTTGAGGGGTCGGCCCCACTACTAGCATATGTTGTTGAGATTTTACTCAATTATGTGGACAAAAGTGCTAGGGTTACCTTATATAAATAAAGCTAGCACTTCAAATCATTTTTCATCATCACTTCTCCTCACACCTATGAGTGAGAGCTCTAGAAAGAGTTCACTCTACTCTCTTTGTCTTCCTGGATCTAGTGCGCACCTTTGGAGAAGGATTGTCTATGGATGATTTTCATTTCTTGGATGACATCTTGTTGCAACTAGGGTTTCTCTTGGCATAGTGACTTGGATAAGTAAGTAGTTTGCTTTAAGTTGATATGATTGCTCATGGTATAATGTGATAATTGCTATCTTGTTGCATGTTAACTTGTTCTAGTAAAACCCTAGAAAGGAGACATAAAGCTTTCTCTCCATCAATACCTTTTGTTTGTCCAAGTTTTGGTGAAAGCATTAAGAGACCTTGTCTCTTGCTAGGATTCAAAGACCTAAGGCCCAAGAGGCTTTGCACATTAGTGCTTTGATCTTACTCCATTTTTTATCCTTGAATTAGACGACCAAGAAGAAGGAAAACAGCATCTAGGGCCCAAGAGGCTTTGCACCCTAGAAATTTTTTTCTTAAAGGTTTTAGTCCAAAGGCCCAAGAGACTTTGCACCTTAGGGTTTAAAACCTCATTCTTCTTGACCATCTAATTCATTCTTCAAAGTGTTGCATACTTGACTCCATAGCCCTAGAAAGTCAACAACACTAATCTAGACCTCTCTTAGTGGTGAAAATACTCTTAGAATTATTACTCTCTCTCAAAGCGATTAACCCTAGGAAACAAGTGAATTTAATTGTTGTTGTTATAAATGTTTGCTACAGCCATTAGGGATTGAAGAAATTGTTGCATACTTATTTAATATTGCAGCTAAAGACACTTAGAATCATTGTTTAGCAATTGGATGTTGTTGCACTTGTTGAAGGCTTAATTCTTATGTACAATTGCTAATTTTCTGGGTGCTTTTACCAATTGTTGTTACAAAACATTAATTGCTGCTATACATTGGCTTAATGCTGTAAATTTGCAGCAGAAATTGGTTTTAATGATTGTCTAGTGTCTAAAGGTGATCGATGAGCTATATAACTTGGTAATTGTATATTATATGTTTTGGATTGTTTCTTGTCTCGTACGAGTGAACCAATTACCTCGTTCTCCTCTTTACGTCTCCTAGACCTAGACCTAACATCTAAGTGACTAAGATAGGGGGTTGTAGGCTTGACTAATCTTGCTACTTGATCCCTTGAGGTCACTAGGGAGGCCTCCCTTGTGTTGGACCTCCTTCCATCACTAAAATAAGGGAAGTATCTACTTAGGTGACAGTGGTAGAGACTTCTAATTGTTACACAAGATAGGTATCTTGTGGGGCTTTGCACAAGTACAAATCCTATGATAACAAGCCCATAGCCAATGCCTTGGATCACATCATCTTCTTTACAATGAAAGTTTTTGAGACACTGCTTTGTTAAATGATGTCAACTCCATTAGTCCTTTCCATTTTCCAGGAGCTTGGCATTGCTATCCAGTGGTTACTTTGTATGTTTTGTGAAAGATTTATTGTGAAACTTTTTCAATGAATTGCATTCTCTTCTAATAAAGAACATCATTTTTCCAAATTAGATGTCCAATGAAGTGCAAGGTTAAAAGCCATCTTGAGGCTTTTCTTTATCCTTTAAGTGGACTCATGTTTTTTAATATTATACCATACTTTCTGTTAATGTATCCAACATTTTTTCAAAAATTGAAGACCAAGGAAACCCTAATGCCTCAGTTGTAAACCATTTTCAAATCTCTAAACTTAGACAAACACAAGAAGCAAGGAAGAAGAGCCATATCCAACATTTTTTTAGAAGTTGAAGACCAAGGAAACCGTAATGCCTCAACTGTAAACCATTTTCAAATCTGTAAACTTAGACAGATGCAAGAAAGCATGGCAGAAGAACTAAATCCAAGCCACTTACTTCAGAATATAATACAGCACGATCATTTAAAGTATCCAAAAGAAGAAATCTACATCTCTGATCATAAAATTATTTCATTCATATTTTTTTATTTAACTCATCCACCCCTCCTGTACTGTGATGGATGACCAATAGATACAACAAGCGAAGGTTGATATCCAACTAACATACAACACTTATCAGTGACAAAACCCTAACAAACAATTTCAGAAAAAAGATAGGCAGTGTGATAAATCAGAAAGAAGAGAGGAGTTTACATGTATTTATATCTAGAGTAGATCGAGCTAGGGGGTGGGTTGAACGTACTCCTTCCCTAAGGGGAGAGGAACCATGCAAAAAGCCCTTGGGGAACAAGCCATTGGCAGTATGGTTAGGTATGGAGGAAAGAACCATGCACTCCTCCCCCTACTTCCATTCCACAGGCGTTACAATCATATTATTCAAACTAGGTCAACCCAGACTTGGACTCGGTCGAGTCAACCCCAAACCGCACCGACTCGGCCCTCCTTTTGACTCAACTGGCCGGTTTGGTACCAAACCGGCTGAGTCAAAGCTTGACTCAATGAGTTCGATACCAAACCAGTACAACTCAGCCAAGTAGGTATTGGACCCCACCAACATGCAAAATTATTTTTTTCTTTAAAAGGGTTTGACCAAAAATGTTGGCAATTAATGGTAACGTTAAGAAGTAAAAGTTGACATTTCCTTTATCTTTCCTTTAAAAGTTTGGCATTTCCTTTATCTTTCATTTTTATCCTCTTACTTAAATTTTTAACATTACCATTAATTGTTTCGGGATGTTTGAGTGGTTCCAACCTCGTTGTACTTCATATGGAGAAAGTAGAATTTCATATCCCATTCAAAATCCAACAGACTTAACAGTTTTCAGGATTTCAGGATTGGTAGGATTGCAACATTTTCATTGGATTCTATCGTGTATGAGGGTATGGGATTGGCATTTAATCAAGAGCATCAAGCCCTTTATGTACCTCGATGTTGGTGGTATTGATTGTTGAACTCCTCTAACATGGTCTTATCAAAAATATACTTTTCACTCAAACCAAAATCATTGATTAGGAATGTTAAGTTTTTTATACCATATTATAAGGCTTCGATTAGGTAGTTTCATCAAAATTGGGAGTGCTCACTGATGTCTCTAGAGGATCGAGGTAGAGGCAAAGGGTGGTACTAATGATGAGGATCCCAATATATGCGATGGTGGAACATTGCTTGTCATTTATGTTTGTCATTTAAATGTTCTTGCTCATTTATTCATAATGTTTTCTTTCCAAGTTTCAATAATTTTTTGGAATGGTTTAGAATCTTTAAAATATAATTTTTTCATTAAAATATAAAAATTTTATGTGATTTTTAGCAAACCGAGTCATTGAAATCAGATCGGTTTGAGTCAATCCGAGTCATTGAAATCAGATCGGTTTGAGTCAATCCGAGTCCGATAATGAGTTGACCATCGACAATCTCATTGACCATCGACAATCTCATTAAGGATGGATAATGAGTTGGCCGGGTCTGAGTTTTAAAACATTGGTTACAATGCTCAAATTAAGGATGGATAATGAGTTGGTCGGGTCTGAGTTTTAAAACATTGGTTACAATGCTCAAATTAAGGATGGACAATCTCATAGAAATTGCCACTGATGGTGGTGGGTTAGATTCTAGAAGATGGACCATAGAAATTGCCGCTGATGGTGGTGGGTTAGATTCTGGAAGATGGACAACTTCAGCCTCTTGTCCAGGCTGATGACAAAGACAACCCTTGCAGTTAAGGGCATCCCGTCCTTGTCTTTCTCGTCGAGATCCATCATTCCATACTTCATGGCCACCTCTCTTTGCCCTCCCTTCACAAAGGCTCTCAACGTCTTCAATTCACGCCATGTTGCACTCTGCCTCATCGCAGCTCAACGCCAACACTTTGACGCTTCGCTTCTCAAACTCAAGCATCAACTTCCCCACCATCCCTAGCTCTGGCATGAATCACTCGAATGGGAGAAGACAATCGCCCAATTGTTACCAATATACTCATAGAGATTAATAGGTCCCACACTCGAGTCTGCTATAAAGTCAAGCACTATCCCCCAATCTCAAAGCCATGGCCTCAATATAACTCTCCCACTGTTTTCTATTACCATGCTTCACTCAATAACTTCCTACCTAGCTATGTTCAAAGTTCAAAAGAACACATAAATATGCATAGAAAATTGCCTACTTGCCTGGACATGTAGGTAAACATGCAACTATAAGAGTGACCTAGTCATGTGTATATATATGAGCTATCAAATCTTAAGTTTGGCTATATCATATCAATGCAAGATTGGAGGGATCGATGTCTTCCCTATGCTTATCACCAAACATTAATATCCATGTTGGTTTATTAAATTATTATATTTTCTTTATTGTTGAGAGCATTTACATTCTAAAAGAGAGGATATACACAAACACCTTGCCAAGCTTGTTATATCAATTTCTATGCAAGGCAACATTACTTTGATTATTGTTTTATTGGATTTCAAGATAATACAACTCTAATTTATTTTTTATATGGTGCTCAAGCATCACCCCATGCAACAAGTGCTAAGTGGACTATTCAATAATCGTGAGAAACTGGCCATTATGACTAATGCTTATGGGATATGGGTCATGCATTAATGACTTACTCTCACCACCTCATCCCAAACCCCAAAAGCTTAAATTAAGATTCAAAGGAGCTCTAAATAAATAGTTTATAAGGCACAATACTTGCTAAGGTTTTGCAAACGGGATAGCAAGCTAAGTCGGCTTGACTATTGGGGAAAACTCCATGATTAAGTGTGCTTAAGCCAAAGGAGTCACGAGAAGACTCTATTTTCCAACACTTCAGTGTTTGTTACTGTTAGCGCACAAGTTGTAGGTTGGGAAAAGCCCAACCCAACCACCAATTGGCGACAACTAAGAGGGCACCTACCCACTGTCACCTTAGGCAGGTGTCCCCGTCACTTTAGAGGTGAGGTAGTCACCTCAAGGGGCGAATCCCAGTGACCCTAGGGGGAAAGAAGATGGAAAATGGTAAGTATGAATAGATGTCCCTAGAGGTCAATTCTAAATGGTATGAAGGGCTTGGGAAAGAATCTTGAGAAGGTTCAAGGGTTCCCAAATGAGTTGAGTAACCTGCCAAGTGTGAATACCTGACTCAAACACAAAGAAAACCAAGCATATGATGTAGTATGTTAGTTGGACTAGCAAGTTAAGCTTGTTGTCCCTAACTGCTGCAAAGATAAATGATATATATCAGCTCAATAAAGATAGCAAACGCTGCAATATAAGTGCTAAGTGTATGACAAATAAACAAGAGATAAAGCTAGTGAAAGCTAGCTCAACTCACCAATGATTAAGCAATAATTTTGGCACAAAAGCAAGGTTGAAAACAAAAGGTTACTGCAGTGATATTATCAGTCTTATGGTTGTAGCAAACCAAGCTTAACAGCAGAAAACTCAGCCACTTAAAACCACTTCCAACTAGCTAGATAAGTGTGCTAGGGTTAGTAGAGTTAGGGAAAAATTATAGCTAAATCCTAGGGTTAGTTTAGGAGTTATTAGGGGTTAGAGTATTAGTTTTCTGCAGCCCTAATGGCTGTAGATTAGTTTTGTAACAGCAGCATGAAATAATGGTTAATAGGGGACACCTCAATAAGGCAAGGGAGCCAAAGGCTCAAAGAACACTTTCGCAAAGAGACAATATTAAAACTTGAAAATTTCACGTTTACCAAGGCAATAATTTATTTCTCCAATGCAACAAGTAAATGACTAGTGCCTTAAAAAATGGGTTAATGGAGTCAAGCAAAGAAAGAGCTAGAGGTACTACCTCCTTGGGGGTGTAAATCCTCTTACTCCCCAAGGCAAGTATCTCTAGCCAGGGTTTAAGCTAAGAGGGTGTTTGCCCTTATACTTCTCTTAGCAAACCCTTGTTAAACCAATAACATATAAGCATAGAATGATGGAGACTATGGTGGGGGTGTATGCCCTTATACTTCCCACCTATCTCTAGCAAATTAACCTTGACTTGAGCAACAAATGATAGCACAAAGTAGAAAAAGCTTACCAATTCAAGGAAAAAGCTAAGACAAACCACCATAAAAGCTAGAGAAAAGCCTTCCAAGGCTAGCGCATCACTTCCATCAACCAATAATCCAAGAAATAGCCATAAACAAGAGCACAAGAGAGAGAACTAGCCAAAGAGAGCGAAAATTTCAGTCCAATCATTCTCCAAATGGGAGAGTTATGATTTAAAATGAGATCTTATGATCTCTATTTATACAAAATGGCACTGACATAGTTTGTCTACATAATATTAGGGTAAACCACAAGACTAGGGGTCAACAAACCTAATCTTTCCCCTTTACACAAATAATATTAAACAATTCACTTTAAATTCTACTTTTTGCACAAATGAAAACCCTAAGAGTGACATCACCCCTTTAGGAGGGACGTTTTGGCACTTTTAGGCCAAACGTTAGTTGGAGATGGTAGGGTTGGGCCTCCAAAGGCCATGTGTCTCCAATCCAACCTTCTTCTTCATGATCCAAGGGTTTCTTCCTTCAAGAGGTGCCATGTGTAGCCATCACCACCTCAAGCCCCTCAAGCATGACGTCATGCCTCCAAAAGATGACGTTTTGCCTCTCCTAGGAAAAAAGGTTGGCATGTAAGGGCTAGGTCATGTCGTCCAAGGTGTACTCTAGGCCTCTGAAGGTATGTCTCTCTCATCCGGCATGCGAGCCCTTGGCATCCAACCTGTGGGCTTCAAGCCCCATGGAAGCCCAAGCTAGGCTTGTTCCTCCAAAACTATCCACCAACTAGGTCCTGTAAAGACAAATAAGCACGCCCTCCAAGGATCTCAAGTCAAAATATCATGATGAGTAAATCAAACCAATAAATGAGCCACCTAAGCATGTGCATCAAAGATTACCCTGTCAAACAAGTAAGTGCTCAAAGACATTATGCGACTTGCCAAGCTTGGATATGGGAGGGTTGACGAAGTGTCCTATTGGGTAGATCTTTCCCTAGGTCAAGGAGTGTTTCCCAAGTGATCTCTTTCTAAGTCGTGTAAAGTGGATGGAGTGGTTAAGGATCAAGACTCATTGGACATGGGGTTCATGACATACAAGGGGTTGTAGTGTCTCATTCATGGGTGCCTTTGTAGAGGGTGTGTGGCACCTTCATTTGCAATGCAATTTTTTCCAAGCCCATCGTTTTGCCATTCTTTGTTTCTTTCATAATTTAAGGACAAGTTAAAGGCCATTGTCCTGGCGTGGTGTCTAGATAATGACAGTGTCACCCACAAATACGTAGCCGAAATGAGAAGGTTGGCTCGTGATGAGACCCCCTTTCTCTCAGCCATGCAACTGAGAGACATTACCCTGGCTTGGTGTGTTGATATTATGGTAGTTACGAGAGGTATTAACCTCCACATATAACCCTAAAAAGAATAGAATATTCTGGGAAGCAAGAAGAAACCCTAAAGCTTTGGACATAACCCTAGAAGACAAGTACGCTAAAGGAAATAATTAATATTGAGTTTTTAGCCTCCAAAATGAGAAGTCGGCCCAAAAAGCTAAGGAGGAGTAGTATACATACAGGACACCAGACCTCATTTGATACACACAGCTCGCAACTGTAGAAATATAAGAGTGCGCACTACAGAAACTAAGTAAATGCGCAAGTCTGGAGAGTAGCTGCAACTGCAGCTACTGCAACCTATATTCTCGATTTAGGCTTGGACTTTCTATTGGTTATGGTTTGGACTTTTTGCCTTGTGTGCTAACTCTAGAGAGGGGTATGCTACATTGATTGGCTATTAGGCCTAGGGTTTGCTTTCGGAATTATTCTCTGTCAAGGTTAAGGTGGTCGAGGGTGGCTTAGGCCTATGGTTGGGTGACAATATTGCTATATTGTCTATGGTTAAACGAGCACACCTATTATTTTCTAACAGGTTATGGGCCCACACTATCTTCGGATAGTCTAACCACTGGAAGATAGATTGGGAGGATTTGCTCAGTTACAGTTGCAATTGCAGTCAGTTTTTGTTGCAGCAACGAAACCCTAACCCTCTTGTTGAGGCACCTTAAGTGAAGAGATTGACCTAATTTCTGGATACCTAGTGCGCCCTAACCCATCACACCTCTTGGTACTCTCGGCAAGCTAAGATGCCAAGTTTGAGTTTTTGGTCAAAGTCAAAAGTTGACCAAGTCAAAGTCAAAGCAGTCATGACTTACTCTATGAAGTCAGAAAAACAAGTTAGAAGGGGCCTCTAACTTCAGAGCATGGAAGATAAGGATTGATCTCATCCCTGCCAAGAATAAAGTGTTGGATATCGTGAAAGGAAAGATCGTGGAACCACAGTTTGAAGAAGGAAAAGAAAAGGAACCTCAGAACGTTGCAGTGATGGAGAAGTTCAAAGACAATGACATCAATGCCATGAGTATCATAGTGGACTTTGTAAAAGACCACTTGATACCCTACATCTCTCATCTTGACTCATCTAAGAAGATGTACGATGCCCTAACTAACCTCTTCTTAGTCAGAAACATTGGACAAGTAATGAGTCTAAAGAATGAGCTTTGTGACATGAAAATGAATGATGATGACCGCATAACATCATACCTTGTGAGAATCTCTCAGTTAAGAGATCAACTACAAGCTATTAAAGAAATCATTTCAAAGAAGGAACTGGTAAATATAGTCTTCCCAAGACATTGGATGCATTTGTCGCAAGCATGAACACAAGAGAGGATTATCCCACATTTGAAGAACTTTGGACTTGTTGTGCACAAGAAGAATCAAGGATTAATGCAAAAGAGAAAACCCAAAAGAAATACGATGATCAAGCTTTCACAGCAAGGTTCAAGAATTTCAGGAATAAGAAGAAGTTTGGCTCAAGGAAGAAACCAAATCAAGAAAAGGATATGTCAAAAATACAATGCTTCAACTGTCGAAAATATGGTCACTACAGGAACCACTGTCCTGAGTTAAAAAAAAAGGAAGGAAACAGACGAAGCAGCAGTTGCCGAAGAAAGGGAACCCTCAAAGAAAGTCAAGCAAGATAAAACAGACTTATTCTTCTAAGTCAAGGTAACAATATTCTTCAAAGACTCTTGTATATATCATGTTTACATAGTTCCTGTACATATCATGTATATCTATTTCTTAGAAGAAAAATATGTTCAAGGAAAATAATACCTATGGAAGAATAAAAGGACAAGGATTGTTATTACGATGACTACAAGTCAAGCTATTATATAAGTAACAACTGCCAGATAAGCCGAAATTAGAATCAAACCTGAAGAGACTCCGAAGAAGTCAAAACAGAAAAAAGTCAGCAATCAAGAGGAAATTAGAAAAAGACTTATGACACTTTGCAAAAGGCAAAAAGGATGAAGACAGAAGCATGGACTCTCTTAAACGGAGGGAGCTAATTACAGAATTCCAAAAGAAGAGCATGCATTCATGTATAAAGCAAGGATTAGGAGGGAGCTAATCCTAAATGATATGATCCATTGAGGATTATGAAGTATCTGTCCATGTTCCAATTGAAAGTAGCAGCCATGATAAGCAACAAGTGTTCAGTTTGACTCTAGAAGAAGTCTTCTTCAAAAAGAAGCGTTAAAATATCCTTGGTTGTCCATCTACATCCATGATCCTATGATGAAAGGAAGAAGTTGAAATCTTCAAGGCATATAGAAGACCCCATGAACCCAAGAGCTAAAGAGAAACATGAGGAAAAAACATGAAGATTCCAAGAGAGAAAGAAAAGCCAGAACAACCAATTATTATGCCGAGAATCACAAGACTACCAGCTTGGTTTGAACCCACTAGAAGCAATCAAGCAGAAGAAATGGAAGTTATGATGAAGAACAGTATATGTAAGAAATTGTGAAAAAGGGTTATGAATGGAAGCATTGCGAGATTCAGAACTAGAGGTTCTTCCAAAAGGAGGAGAAGACTATGATAACAGCTTGTTCCCGTAAACCAGATATACCTCTATCTGAGCTATTATATCTCTTGCAATATCCATGGATTGAAGTTTACATCAGTTGGTTGTAAAAGACTGTTCTCCCAATAGAGCATATGAGGAAGAAGCTTATGTAGAGCAATCTCAAAGTCTTGAGGTATACCAGAAAGAGACCCATGTATGCAGATATAAGAAGACCTTGTATGAATTTAAACTACTTGATGCAAAGTATCTCATATACAACAAAAGCGTGGTAAAAACTTTCTATGACAAAGATAGTGTATCAGAATAGTTACTCAGAAGTCTGAGATGATGGATTGCTAATCCATGGCAAACTCTCATGATGACAGAAGAAGTGCTACTTGGATATGTTTCAGTTTGAGCCTTGCCACGATGTCATGAGCTAGCAAAAAACAGAAGTGTTGAATTCGACCATGATATATATTGTAATGATCAGAGCTATAAGAAGCCTTCAGAGAAAACCAGTGTTCCAGAACAGACCAAAGTACATTGAGATCAAGCATTACATTCTCCGTGATGAAGTCCAGAAAAGAGAAGTGGTTCTCCAATATATTGCCACAGATGAGCAGATATCAGATATTTTGGTAAAACCTATGTCCAAGATGAAAAGTTTGCAAGCTAGGGCTCGTGGAGACAACTTCCTTATTGAAAAAGGAAGAGATTACTCCTAGGTTGGGAGGGAGCACTGATGTGTTATTGATTTATGGACAATCATTTTTCAGTTCGAAGAATGGTCCATGATGAGCAGTTCCTTTCTAGTTCGGAAAGTCGTTTGAGATTTCTAACGAACAGGCATTTTCCAATTCAGAAAATGGTCCAGATCGGACAGTCATTTTCGTAATGAAAATGGTTCGATAGATTGTTGATGTACCATAGACAGCGATTCCCCTTGTGGCCGGTGTGGGGGAATGGTCTAGGACAGTCATTCTTCTTGGCAATCACTCTGAGTAGTGGTCAAGTAGAATGGTCCACCTCGTCGGGCAGTCATTCTTTCGAAGTTCACAGTTGTGAGCAGTTTCAAAGAATGGTCTGTTTTGGAGGTTGGTGCAGGACAGTCATTTCCATTAGGAAATGGTCCAGACAGTCATTCCCTAGGAAAGAATCATTCTATCCAGGTTGCACTATGATTAGTGCCGGAGGAATGGCCCGGTTAGGTGAATGGTCCAGGTTCAGCAATCAGGGACAAGCGTTCCCTAGGGCAGACTCATTCTCTCTAGGTTGCAATATGACTAGTGCCGGAGGAATGGCCCAGTTAGGTGAATGGTCCAGGCTCAGAAATCAGGGACAATTATTCATCTATGCTTGAGAAGAATAGTCCAGATAGCCCATGGATGATGTTTTACTTTCTGAGGGCAGATGCTCTTCCAGATCTCACAGATGTGAGTGGAAGAATGGCCCAGATGACTCAATTTATATCATGATATTGTTTTTATTCAGGTTGATATCAGATGATATGATTGGTATGAAGATTGTATGTCTCTGGACAGTAGATGTATGCTACTGTGGTGGATGTGTTCCACTGATTGTGACTATGTGTCACTGATTAAGTAGTCATGTGCTAATCGATGTGGTTGTGCATCACTGGATAGTAGTTATGTACTACCAGGGATAGACACAGTTGTGTTCTATTGAATGACATTGTTCTGATTGCCATGAAAACTATCAATAGTGTTGAAAATGATTATCAACTAGATGGATAGTCAGTGTGCTGGTGGACAGACATTCTCCAAGAGGAAAATGGTCCATGACATTTATTCTTCTAGGACGTATGTCTGGATTAGAAGAATAGTCATTGTAGCCCATGGCATGGCTTCTAGCATCTGTTGGAATAGTCATTCTTCTAGGACATATGTCTGGATTAGAAGAATGGTTCTTGTATCACTCTGTGGAGTGAGTGATTTATTCAATATCATGCCTGATTACTCAGATGGAGTATGGCTTCGAGAGATGATGCAGTTGATGCTATCAAATGATCTGATAATGATGATGGTGCTCGTGATCTAGTCATGAGATAGTCTGTATGGCTATGATGACGCTACCGATTGAATGGCATGTTTGTGCTCAACACCATTTGTTTCAATACCTCCCTAGCTAGGAGGGAGTGTTGATATTATGGTAGCTGCGGGAGGTATTAACCTCCACGTATAACCATGAAAAGAATAGAATATTTTGAGAAGCAAGAAGAAACCCTAAAGCTTTGGACATAACCCTAAAAGACAAGTCGGCTAAAGGAAATACTTAATATTGAGTTTTTAGCCTCCAAAATGAGAAGTCGGCCCAGACAGCTAAGGAGGAGCAGTATAAATACAGGACGCCAGACCTCATTTGATACACACAGCTCGCAACTGCAGAAATGTAAGAGTGCGCACTACAAAAACAAAGTGCGCAAGTCTGGAGAGTAGCTACAGCTGCAGCTACTGCAACCTATATTCTCGGTTTAGGCTTGGACTTTCTATTGGTTATGGTTTGGACTTTTTGCCTTGTGTGCTAGCTCTGGAGAGAGGTACGCTACATTGATTGGCTATTAGGCCTAGGGTTTGCTTTCGGAATTATTCTCTGTCAAGGTTAAGGTGCTCGGGGGTGGCTTAGCCCTATAGTTGGGTGACAATATTGCTATATTGTCTATGGTTAAACAAGCACACCTATTATTTTCTAACAGGTTATGGACTCACCACGCTTCCGACGCGCACCTATTATTTTCTAACATGGTGACCAGATGATGGTAATGTCATACCACTAGATATCCATGATCATGATAGGTCGGCTCGTGATGAGACTTCTTATCCTTCAACTAACATTTTAAGCATTCATAATCATTATTCTTATGGGTCCCCCTTTTCTTACAGATAAGTGTTTCATTGTTTTCTTAAGTGATCCCTGGGCAAAGCATCTAGAAGGTCTATAAGTAGGCTTTTATCTTTTACCCAACAGCAATCCCTCTAGGCCTTCAGCCCCTTCTTCCCATAGAATGAGAGACTACCCCTTCTTGAGTCAATACACCCTAAAATCCCAAGAGACAAGGAAATGGGGGGTTTAAGTGATGAAAAGTGGTAAGTATGGTCGAGAACAGTACGATGGCTCTTCAAGGGAGTTCCTAGTAGCAAAAACCCATCCCAACGAAAGACCACTTACTAGGGCACAATATCAACCACCAAGGTGAAACAGGGCAAAAGGCATAATGTCCAAGCATAGGTCGTGAAATCTAAAGCAGTCTAAGATACAACATACTCAAATGCCTCCAAATATTGAAATGACACTCACCATAATACCTAACTTGTACCTCATGGAGCAAGGCCCATTGCCTTCCGGAAGCCAGCAGGTGCGATGGATGCCATCCTGAAAATCCTGACCTGTGTGGTGGTGAGAAAGGTCTCCATCTGTGCAAGTGGACATTGTTGGTCATGTAGTCTCTAGGCACTCCATATCTGCAACTTGAGGCCCTCGAGACATAATCTCTTTAGTTATCCCACAAAATGGGGATAACAGTTACTACGAATGGTGTTTTGTCAAATAGAATTTCTTGCGTAAATCTATCAAGAAACATTGCTCGCTTGCTTCTTACCTTTATGTCTTAATTGGTGATTCCTTAACATATCTTTTCGATGTCGCTAAGCCTCGAGGGTTAGCTCAAGTGGTCATGAGATAGAAATGAGACCTCTTATGTCTCCCCCAAAGTTGGGGAGGTCATGGGTTCGACTCTCTTAATCCTCTCGAGATTAGGCTCCATAAACAAGGTTGACAATTTACCCCATTTACCATCCATGGATCATGGGGAAGTACTAAGAGGGTTTTCCGCAAGGGTTTCCCTGGCAAATAATTATTAAAAAAAAAGACTTTTCGATGTCACTAGAAGCTCAAGGTCGAGTGAAGGGCATCTCCATTCCCGACGGAAGCAAAGAGTTAAACACTAACTTTGTCAATGATTCTCTCCTCTCATTGAGATTTCACAGGATTCACTAGATGGAACGCTCAAGTGTCTAGATATTTTTTCACTATGGTTGGGATTGTTGTGAATTATCGAGTCTAATATCCAGTTCATTGGTGTTGAAAACAAACTAGACTGGTTGAGTCGGCCTTAGCTAGGGGTTCTTTTTGGCTCAACACTTCCTTCTCTGTTATGTGGTATCGATGTGTGGATAAACTTCAGTGTAAAATGTGTACTTGAATGTTACAAGATTTACCCTTCGCTCGCAAGCTTACAATGCTTGGAAAAATCTGACAAGCTAGCCATGTATATTATGTCTCTTGTTTGTTTGTTTTTTTTGTTAGTTTGTCTGTGACATGTGGGACTAACCTGTGACTAAGAAACCACAACTCAAGGGCATCTAAGCCGTCAAAATCACCCCGGGATCGTACCCAGCCTGAGCCACACCAACCCTTAACATGGCTGGAATTTTTGTCCCCGCAGGTTTCGAACCGATGACTTTAACATCACGGAGCGCCTTAACAACACACTCTGTCACCGACTGTCCTACACCTCGGGGACATATTATGTCTCTTGTTGGTTCCCTTCTATGATTCGATTTGGAAGCCCAGAGGGTGTTGAGAAGCTTTATGTGGTTTAAATTTGGGGGGGACCAATCACTTCCCACGGTACCTTGATGTGTTTGTGCATTGCCCAAGCATGGGGACTGTCCAGGCTTGAAATATCAAGTTGCAGGGCACCATTTTCTATGCCAAATGGGTAGTGTGATACTTATTTGGCAATGAAGCATAGAAACCACTACTCAAAGGCCATCTTCATCATGGTAAACATTAACTTAAGATTAAGCGACAATTCTTCATAAGTGATGTTATTACTATGCTAGATGAATTCAACATTAGCAATGCACCAATGTTGCAAAGATTTTGGGAAGCATGGAAAAAGGTCCCTCGTGCACTCCCTTGGCAATGGGATAGTTATAGAAAAAGATTTGATATTGCTTGTCATTCAATCTGATCCTTTAAAACACAACTTTCCACTATATCTCATGAGGACAGCTACCTTCTAAAGAGATTAGCTTGGAAAGAAAAAAATTTGTTGGAGAGACCTCTACGATGAGGTTGCCGGAACGTGGAAAATGCGGCCCAATCTTTCACGTGAATTTGGATTGTTGTGCTCTCACTGTAGAGTGATTTGGGGGATTCAGTGGTTGATCCCACTCGAGTTGCTGTTTAAACTCAACGTTCACACTCCAAGTCTTGTTCAATGAGATTGCTTGTGGTGATATGGTAAACCCATCTGAGTTTAAACTTTACAAGCCCAGCTGATTATACCAGCGCATGTTTGCACCACATTCCTTCCAGGACATGTTAAACAGATGATGGACTCTCTCAAATGCAAAAGCAGAGTGGGTGAACCGCCTCCAGACATTGTAGTCCTTCAGGGTCTCTTACAAGTTAAGGTATTTGTGTGGTCAATTATTTCCCAAGGGGTGCCCTCTAAAGAGCCGCTAGCTCAGACTGCTTTTATAGATGATTCTTGTCCACATTGGAGAGGTCAAAACTATTCCCCGCATATTTTGGAGTTGCAAGTGTGCTCTAGAGGAGTGTTAAGAGTTTGTATCACATCTTCTTTACAGCGATATTTGTTTTAAAACCACTTTGCTAGATGATGGTGACTCCATTAGAACTTTCCATTATCCAAGAGTTGGCATTGCAATCCAGTGGTTACTTTGCATGGTTTGTGGAAGCTTTACTGTGAAACCTTTTTCAATGAATTGTGTTATCTTTTCTTATATAGAACGTCTTTCTGTCAAATTAGATGTCCAGTGCAGTGCAGTGCAGAGTTAAAAGCCATCCCGAGGCTTTTCTTTATCCTTTAAGTGGACTCATGTTTTTTAATATTATATTATTATATCATATTTTCTGTTAATATATCCATCCAACGTTTTTTCCAAAGTTGAAGACCAAGGAAACCATAATGCCTCAGCTGTAAACCGTTTTCATTTTTCCAAAGTTGAAGACCAAGGAAACCATAATGCCTCAGCTGTAAACCATTTTCAAATCTATAAACATAGACAAACACAAGGGGTGCCCTCTAAAGAGACGCTAGCTCAGACTGCTTTTATAGATGATTCTTGTCCACATTGGAGAGGTCAAAACTATTCCCCGCATATTTTGGAGTGGCAAGTGTGCTCTAGAGGAGTGTTACGAGTTCGTATCACATCTTCTTTACAGCGATATTTGTTTTAAAACCACTTTGTTAGATGATGTTGACTCCATTAGAACTTTCCATTATCCAAGAGTTGGCATTGCAATCCAGTGGTTACTCTGCATGGTTTGTGGAAGCTTTACAGTGAAACCTTTTTCAATGAATTGTGTTATCTTTTCTTATATAGAACGTCTTTCTGTCAAATTAGATGTCCAGTGCAGTGCAGAGTTAAAAGCCATCCCGAGGCTTTTCTTTATCCTTTAAGTGGACTCATGTTTTTTAATATTATATCATATTTTCTGTTAATATATCCATCCAACGTTTTTTCCAAAGTTGAAGACCAAGGAAACCATAATGCCTCAGCTGTAAACCGTTTTCATTTTTCCAAAGTTGAAGACCAAGGAAACCATAATGCCTCAGCTGTAAACCATTTTCAAATCTATAAACATAGACAAACACAAGAAGCAAGGCAGAAAAGTCATCCAACAATTTTCAGAAGTTGGAGACCAAGGAAACCCTAATGACTCAACTGTAAACTTGGACAGATTCATGAAAGAAAGGCGGAAGAGCCAAACCCAAACCACTTACTTCGGAATATAAAACAGCATGATCATTTAAAGTATGCAAGAAAAGAAAACTACGTCTCTAATCATAAAACTCCTTCATTCATAATTGTTTATTTAGCTCATCCACTCCTCCCCTGCTGTGATGAATGGCCAATAGATACATCAAGCCAAGATTGATATCCAACTAACATAAAACACTATTACTGACAATGACGAACAGCAACTAATAGTTCCAAAGATTCTTCTTATTCTGGCAGAGACACAAAACCCTAACAAACAATTTCAGAAAAAGAAAAGACAGACGGAGAGAGAAATCAGCAAGAAGAGAGGAGATTACGTGTCTAGGGTAGATTGGGCTGGGGGGTGAGGCGGACGTATTCCTTGCCCGAGGGGAGTGGAACTGTGCGGAAGCCCTTGGGGAACAATTCATTGGCAGTATGATTTGGGATAGAGGGAACAATCATGCAATCCTCCCCGTGCTTCCAGTCCACAGGCGTCGCAACACTGTAATTGGCGGTGAGCTGCAGCGAATCGATGACTCTGAGAATCTCGGAGAAGTTGCGGCCAGTGGTGGCGGGGTAGAGGATGGACAGCTTCAGCCTCTTGTCGGGGCCGATCACGAAAACGGCCCTTGCAGTTACAGACATTCCGGCCTTGTCCTTCTCGTCGGGATCCAGCATTCCATATTTCACGGCCACCTCTCTCTCGGGATCGGCCAGGATGGGGTAAGTTACCTTGCCTTTCCCTTCACTGAAGCTCTCGATGTCTTCAATCCACGCCTTGTGCCGCTCCGCCTCGTCGCAGCTCAACGCCAGAACTTTGATGCCGCGCTTCTCGAACTCGGGCATCAGTTTCCCCACCGCCCCCAGCTCCGTCGTGCACACCGGCGTGAAATCGTTAGGATGGGAGAAGAGAATTGCCCAGCTGTTATCAATATACTCATAGAATTTAATAGGTCCCTCGCTCGAATCTGCTACGAAATCTGGCACTTTGTCGCCCAGTTTCAGAGACATGGCTTCACACTATTATTCTCTCTCTCTGTTTTTCTATTACTCTGCTTCACTCTGCTCATGATTCAAACAAGCACATAACTATATATATATAGGAAACCGCCCATGTTGAGAGCGTTGACATTCCAACAGATTATAAATTGTTGAGAGCGTTGACATTCCAAAGAAAATACATATACAAGCACCATGCCAAGCTTGCTATGGGTCCATTTCTATCCCAAGGCAATGATATATTGATTATTGTTCTAAGGCAATGATATATTGATTATCGTCCTACTGGATTTAGGATAAGATGGTTGTTATGGGTGAAAATTTTTATGGTTGAGATGTTTGATGGAGAGTTTTTGTCACTTGTATTAATGATGAGGTATTAATAGTTATAGAGAGGGATGATGGGTTGTTGATTTGAAATATTAAAAATATTTAATATTGATGATGATGTTGTTTAATGTTTAGTGATAGAATTGGTTTATTCATTTTAAGAAAGTTAAGAGATTATTTGAATTTTTTTAGAATTTTATTTTTGTGCTCCAAAAGTATTAGGAGAAGCG
>ML792139.1:223995-243158 GCA_009831015.1 Picea engelmannii | reverse complement strand
TTTAATCATGAAATTAATTAATTAATTAATTAAAATAATATTCATTAAACAAATATTTAATCATGAAATTAATTAATTAATTAATTAAACTAATATCCATTAAACAAATATTTAATCATGATAATTAACTAATTAATTAGGGTTGTTACAAACCACCAAAATTTTCTTCATTAACCATTTTTTAGGAAAAAGGGAAAAAGGGGAAATTCAGAAATCATATTTTTTGGTAGGTAAGGTAATTCTCCAAACCCCTCACAAACTTTTCTCTTTTGGTATCATGGCTAGTAATCAAGGTGTCACCCTTTCAGTCAAATTGTTTGCAATTTGTCATTAGAAAGAAACGTAAATACATTGTCTTTCAGTCATAGTTTTTAAGTCAAAACTTATAATTATAGATTGTGAGAAAAAAGGGTGTTACAATTCCCTTCACTGGAGAGTCGGTCATTTCTCCCTTAAAATACTTTACCTACAGTCCCCAAGGTGTAGGACAGTCGGTGACAGTGTGTGCTGTTAAGGCACTCTGTGGTGTTAAAGTTACCGATTCGAAACCTGCAGGGACAAAAACTCCATCCATGTTAAGGGTTGGTGTGGCTTAGGTCAGGTGCGATACCCAGGTGACTTTGATGACTTATATTCCCCTGATTCATGGTTTCTTAGCCACGGGTTAGTCCCACATGTCACGGACAAACTAACAAACAAAAAAAAAATACTTTACCTACAATGATGGGCTGAAAATGCTATAAATATTATCCGAAGATATAGGGGATGAATCCACCTTATGCTTATTATATTTAACTCACCATACCTCATCCACGTCCATATTTTGAATAGGAGCACTAACATTAGTTGAAGTTGTCTGCATGGTTTGAACCAAAGAGTTAACTAGAGGGACCAAAGGAATTTCAAAGTTGTTGGGAATTGATTGTTGTACCAGGAAATCAATGATTTTAGATGTCTCTTGATCCACTACTCCCCAAATACTAATACAAAATCTAGGCTTCAATATAGGGACATGCCTTCCTGTAGGGGCCTTAGAGGTGGCCTACGTAGAAACATTATCTAAACCAATTAAGGAGCCTCACTTACCAGTTGGGGTCACCGATGTTGAAGTACTTGCATCACCTGAAGATGGAGGAGCCCTTGGAGGATTCTTCCTTTGGGGACAATATCGAATGAGATGATTCTGAGCTTGGAAGGAAAATAAGTTGTTTGGAAAATTTAGATAAAAAAACTTTCTATTGTTGAACTCCATCCATAGTCATCACATAAATAAATGGTGGCGGTTTCTTCTTCAAATCAACCTCCACACAAACTCTTGGGTTAGTTCGAAAAGAGATACATTTTCCTTTTGGGATCAAAACCTTACCAAAATGATTAGCAAACAAATCTACAAAAGGCCTTAAATCGACAGGAAGTGCAAGAAACTCGATCCACAACAGGTATTTTTCTTGACCATGATCCTTCAGGTTAAAATAGACTCTCCATGATTGCACATAAGCTAGGGAACTTGCAATATGCCATGTACCAAATTGTAGAACTTGTTGAGTTGTTGATTCTATGTTGAACAAGAGACAAACATATTTACACCCCAAACCCCGGTATGAATTAAAAGAAACTCCTTTCTCCTCCCAATTCAACAAACACCATTTATTGAGTGTGACCTCATCTAGCATACAACAAAGGAAATACAATATCACCCCATGGAACTCTAAATTTTGGCATCCCTCTGCATACTCCTTATTACTAGCTAAAATAAAATCAAAGTCCCCCTCACCAAGATCCACATTGGTGTGAGTGGGGGATCTCAACCTGTTCAGAGTGAAAAAGTGGTCTTAGTCAAAACTCCATTGACTTTTAATTGATTCAAAATAACTTAAAACATTTCTATCTTTTAACACTTTGTAAATTCCCAGAGGTTGTAAAAGAGCAGAAGAAATTTACAAGAGGTAACCTTAACCAACCACTTCGAAACTGGGATCTAGGCCTACCAACTTCAGAGATGGATCTCTCTGTAAGATTTAGATTTGTTTGGATTTTCAGATCTTAGGCTAGTTAAAAAAGAATACGACCAAGTTGTTCGTATTTTTTAATAAAATGGTTGAATGTCACTTATGCTTCCATTGGGCTATGGTGTCTGTTTTATAAAAATGGAGATCAAAGTATAGTTTTTAGAAGATTCATTTTTCGTTTTACAGGGCAAGGTAGTGCAACTGCTAGATTCTTTAGGAATAAAATGATGGATTGCTGAAAAGGTGAGATATCAGTTAAAACAAAAAAGAAATTAAGAACTTCTTTGTTGTAACATAAGAAGGAAAACATTTAAATCTATAAAATATTAAAAATAGAGTATGCAATGTCAAATTCTGCAACTTTAGCTTCTTTTAAAGATTAGATTAGAAAAACAACATGATAACTGAGAAAAAAAACTTTCTATGAAGAAAGAGGAAATTTCACCAACAATTAACACGCAAGAATCTTGTGAAACATCTCTTTGTATTACTGGAATAACCTCTTGATAAAAATTACATCAATTACAACTTGCTTGGGCATAAAGATCAACCCCTAGTACTTCAAAGTTTGAAGTATTTATAATCAAAATTACAGGAAACCCTGTCATCAATGATCAGGAAGTGGAAGATGCTAATTTTAACTATCTAGATAACAAGATGTAGAAATATAGGAACTGATGATGATGCGTCGAATCTCTCATGCTGATTTTAGGGAAGACCATTGGTGAGTCATTCATATGAATTTGACTACGCTAGACGTTGATTTGGATGAGACCTTTATCTTTACTCAATCAATTCACACAACTCATCCCATCTTTGTGTACCTGGGATGGTAACTTTCAATATCTGGCGGTAGATTTCATCCATCTCCGTATGCTTAGAAAAAGTCAGCTTGGTGAGGAAAATGTACTTGATTTCATGTTGTTTACTGAGGTCAGGCTGCAAAGTCTCCAAGAACGCTTTGCCTGTGATGCAGCCCTGTATCCCTGAGAACTTGGAACTGTCTTTGGCCATGGTGGCAATCTTTTTCTTATAATCGGATAAAGTCATCAATTTATCATTTAGGACAAGTAAGCCAGGAAGGCCCTTTTTCTGTAAGGCCTCAATCTTGTTAAAAAATCTCTGAACTACAATGTCCATGTTCTGAGATTTCTCCTCCAACTGCAACATTAATCCTCTTTTTTTCAACACTCTTTTTACTTCTAGGACAGTCTCTGTTCTGTCTTCAAATTTCAGGTCTTCAAGCTCTTCCTTGGTTTTTGAATTTAGAAACTTGATGAACTTGTTAGTTGTCGAGGGCATTTCACCCAAATATCTTCTTATCCTGTCGATGGCCTACCTACTCTTTATCACCAGATCATGTTTCTCGAACATGATTTGCACCATGGGCCAAATTTAATTTATGGAGTTGGAAATGCCTGTCCAAGTATTTTCCTTAGCCTATGCTAATGTCTTACCTGCCATTGTTTGTTTATGAAGATGTTGTATTTCTTGCTTGAGCTTCTCTAATACTTGTCTCTCAATGTTGTATCTTGTTTGGAAGGAACACTTGAGTTCCTGGAGACTTTCAACCTCCATTTTCAGCCTATTGATCTATGTTCCTTGCAGAGTCATCTCCTCCATGGACTTTTCTAGCTCCACAGTTTTTTCCAATGCTGTCAATGGAGTTGCCGATGGAATTTCTACTGTAGTGGTTGTTGGCACAACTGTTGTACTGAATTTTGCAAGGATAACTACACTCAATGTAATGACTTCCATTGGGGTTGAGTGTTCCTTCTCTTTCAATAACCTTTCCAATTCTTCCTCCATTTCCTTTATCTATGGGTTCTGCTGTATGATTAGCTTCACCAATTCCTCTTTCTCGTCTTCTGCCTCAGTTATTTATTTAGCCTGTGAATCCTCTGTTGGTGGCAATTTCAGTTGTTTTCTTAGAGATGCAATGCCACCATTCTCTTTATTTAACATCTCCTCTGTTGCTTTTACATTTGAGGGATCATACCCAATCTTGAGGACCAACTCCTTTAAGGATTTTATTCTGTTATCCTTTGTAAAAGAGGATATATTTTCCAACTTCAATTGGGTCTGAACATTGTTTAGAGATACCTGTAACTTTGCTGCCTTAGAGGAAGCATGTGAAAATGTGGAGAAAACCATTTCTCCAGTCTGTCTATGCAAATCCATCTGGTCAGCTGGATGGACTTGTTTGGTGTCAAAAATAATAGTTGACCTTTTCTAGTCAGCGATCTCTTTGGGTTGAGGCACCTATGCTTGAAGAAATTCCAGATGAATTCTTCCTTTCTCTGTGTCAAAAGATGACAACAGTTTGTGTTGTGTTGTGGAGGTTTTCTTCCAGAACTAAGCGTAAGTGTTGTTGGTCAGCATCTGGTTCTTCGTTTTAATCATGTCATGTTTTTTGAAAATGTTCAGAGGTATAGATCTTTGTGGAGTTTGGGTGGTTATAGCTATATCCGTATTCTTCTTTTAAGATGAAGTGGACACCACCTGATGTTTTCCCTCAATCACTTTGGCAGAGTAAGGCTCTTCCTCACCATACATGTGAGTAGCATGAGTGGTTTTGGTTCTTTTGTTGCATACTTAAAAATCTTTTGTTGATACCTCAGTGATTGAAGGAGAGGCATAATTTCTTGGCATTTTTTCCTTTGGTACCTATGGAGTGGTAGTATATGAAAAAGAGACGAAGGAGATTCGTGTTGTTTAGTATCTACTAGAGTATTTTCCTCCCTCTCTGTCTAGTTCACGTACTTTTCAATTTCTGGTTTGAGGGTGTGAGCATAAGGTTAACTTTTTTTTTTGGATCTCATCTATGCAATGATCCCACTTAGATCATAACATCAAATGAAACTGGTTTTGAATTTCATTTCCTTTAATAGTTTATCTGCCTCTTCCCCAACATCTCGACTATTGCAGATAAACAATCTTATTTTCCCTTTAATCCTCATATATTTTTTTTCTTCAGAGACACAAAATGAATGTCATATGAGTTTATCATCTAACGAATATACTCTAGTGCAAATATTCGAACAGGCACATAATTGGGCAATTTGTATGGAGCTAGTTCACACCCATACACTCTGATCTCTATGTGATTTTGATACAGAAACCAGTCCCCGGTCTTTGCGAGATCTGAAAGGTGTAGAACTCTTTGGATCTAATTGTTTATCCTCGGTTCTAGTCTTCCACTGAGCATGCTTACTACTGGGTGATAAAACAACTCAATGAACTATTTAAGATTGAACTCAATTGAGTTTCGTCTGAGCAGTGACGTCCATAAAGTTACTACTTGTAGTTTTCCGTCCTTGTCCATTTTCTGCATGAGAAAGGAAAATTTGTCTGCTTGATAGAACATAAACATGTAGGCCAGTATTGAAGAATACCAAAACATTCCTTCTGTAGGGAAATTTGCCAGTTGCTCGTGCAGGTTTTCGGCTAAAAAACTGTTGTAATAAAACTGGGTGGAAAATTTCTCTTCAGTAGAGAAAATGGACATGAAACCTAGGATAGGGTCATCCACCAATTCGTCTGAGAAATAACTGAGCAAACAAAACAGTGTTGAGATAATCTGGTTTCCCTTTTCGGAAAATATGTAGGAATGATAAGGAGGATTCTTCTTAGGAAATTGGGCATCTTGTGGGAGGAACAACTCAAAGATTTGTGCTCTTTTGGGAAAAGACAGGTTCTTATACATTTATGTTAGTATTTCAATTGTGAGGGGAGAATGGGGTTCAACTTTGGGTACCTACATCATTTGATCAATGGCCTTGGTTGTAATAAGGAAAAAGGTTTCTCAAGATGAAGATACTATGTCTCTCTGATTAGGGAGGTAATGTGCTTGGCATTTGAGGGTGAATTCAGGAAAATGATGGACTTGGGGAAAAAGATACAGAGGGAAACTTGACTCCCAGAGCCCAAGTTCATTGCTCTGATCGATGAAGGTGTCTTTAAACCATGACTGTAGCTCGACAAAGTTAAATTCAGACTTGGTTTCTGAGATTCAATAGTCTTTGTCTGCTAATGGGATTTGGTCGAGATCGACAGGAGGTGGGAGAAAAGGATTTTCCTCCACATTTGAATTTTTACTTTTAGGCGCCATTGATTTCCACTAGTAGCTGCACACTGAACACACATTAGTAGGCAAAAACTATGGCTAGATGAGATGTTGTAGAGGCAAAGGAAAATGAGTCTTTGATACACAGGGAGTGTGAGTGGAATGTGAATGACTGAAACGGGGTTGGGATTTAGTGAACGAGTGTCCGTTGGGCGAAAAGGGATAGGTCAGGTGAACAACGGGTATGTGGCTAAGAAAATACTCTACCCTGGGGTTATTTGACCAAGATTAGACTTTTTGGTCAAATTTATTCACTAGCTAACCTAATTTACTTGGCTAAGATTAGACAGTATAGCCAATCTTATTCACTAATCCTAAATACTTAAATTTAAAAGACTTGACCATGTTTAAACTGTATGGATCAAGTCATTATCATTTCATTGGGCTTTATCCATTTTCTTTTATGCCCTCTTTTTATTTTTCTCATTTTTTATTTCTTTTTTCTTTCATTTCTTTTCTTTTCTTTTCTTTTGTTTTTTTTTCTTTTATTTTATTTTGTAGAATGCAACAATATCCGCAAGTCAAAAACACTAAAGGAACAAAATTACAATCAACAGTTGATCCTATAAATTATAGGGTTATAACAGTGGCTCCACCTGGGGATGGTATCCTCCTTGTGAGGTGCCAAGAATCTTGTTTCTTGTTGTCTTGAAAATATTCCTCTAGAGATTCTTCTGCTATTTGATTTGCTTTATTTTGAAAATTTTGATGACATTATTCAGTGTCTTAGGGCCTTCTCTACGGGCTTCAAACACTTGAACACAATAACCTACACACAAAGTACTTGCAAAATAAATGATATGTACAATGTAAAGGGAATTATGATCTCTCTACTGAGGCGAAAGATAATTCTTTAGCATCTTGCCATTTACAGGTCCCCCTGGCAGGTCTGATCCATCACTATTATTAAGAAGGAAAGCATTATTTTCTCTGTAGGCCTGAATGGTGTAAGGACCCTTCCACAAGATATTGAACTTTCCATGTTTACCTTTATCTTCATTTCTGGAGTCCCATTTCAAAACTAGATCTTATCCTCTTTGGTTCTCTTGTCATAAATCTTTTTTATATTTTCCTGGATCACTTGAGTTCTGTTGTACACTTCTTCTTTGTATTGTTGTAACTGAATCATTTGATTTATTCTTCTTTGAATATCATTAGGATCTGCCTGATCTTCCTGCAATAATTTCATAACTGGAACTCCCAGAGAAGGAGGAAAAATCACCTCAGTGTCATATACTAGTTGATATGGAGACATACCAATTGATCTTTTATTACTCAATATATTTTCCCATAGTGAAAAAACCAATTTATTATGCCAGGACTTCTTGTTTTCTTGTAATGTTTTCTTAAGGATATTCACCATAATTTTGTTTGAGGACTCAGCTAGCACATTTCCCCGAGGGTAATAGGCTGTGGAATGCCCCAATGTAATGTGGTATTGGATGCAAAAATCTATGAGTTTCTTGGATTTGAAAGTCATTTCATTGTCAGCTATAATTTTCCTAGGGCACCCAAAATGAGATAAGATATTAGTTTCTAAAATTTTTATGATAAAAGAGTCAGTAGCTTGCCTGCATGGCACATCCTTGATCCATTTGGTGAAATAGTCTATGGCTGTGAGGATCCACTTGTGTTGGCCTGAAGAGGATGGGTGTATTTCTCCAATAAAGTCTAAACCCCATTGCTGGAAAGGGGCTTCAACTGATCTGGGTTTCATGGGAAGAGGCAACAACTTCTTTTTACCTTTGAAAACCTGACATTTATGACAAGAAGTAACTTTGTTATGAACATCAACAAACAATGTAGGCCAATAGAAACCATCTCTTAAGATTTTGTTGGATGTGGTATTCCAACTAAGATGTCCTCCACAATCTCATGCATGGAACTCCTGCAGAACTTTGTCATCTTTGTCTTTCAATAGGCAATTAAGAAAAATACCACCAAGATCTTTATAATAAAGGTTAGCTTCAAGAATATAAATTTTTAATGCTTTCAGTTTGATAAATATGTCTTTGGTCTTAGTTAACCTAGGAGGAGCTTGTAAGTTGTGAAGTACAAAAATGAGGTCTGCATACCAGGGAGAGTTTAAGAATACCTCTTTTACCTTTGGAGTCACCCACTCTTCTTGTTCATCAACTCCAACCAAGAAATTGATATCCATAGCATTAAAATTTGATTCTTCCATTAGTTTAGCCAAACCCTATCCTTTGATCAATTTAGTAGGTTTTATTTCAATGTCATATTCTAGAATGACCACAATCCATTTCCCTCTTCTGCCATCTGGATTATCCTGAGTTAGGATATCTTTTACCACTACGTTTGGAATGTATGCAATTGTGTGAGAATGGAGAATATAGACTCTAAAATCCTTTATAGCCTTTAACAAAGAAAAGTCTTGTTTCTCCATAATATTATAATTCAACGCTATGTCTCTTAAAGATTTGCTGAAAAATGCTACGGGTTTCTCGTACCCTTCACCGCTTTTCTGCAACAATACTGCTGCTATAGTCTGCTCAGATGAAAAAGAGAAAAGATAAAAATCTTTGGAATAGTTTGGGCTAATCAGAACTGGGGCTTGGGTAAGTGCATTCTTTACCTGTTCAAAAGACTTCTTGGCTTAAGTGTTCCATTTTATTTTTGAGTCCTTTTTCAACATATTAGTGATGTTCATAAGAAGTTCGGCCAAGTTAGGTATGAACCTTCTAAGGAAATTTAATTTTCCTATGAAGGATTGCAGTTCTTTTAAGTTCCTAGGGTGTTCCACCTTTTGAATGGCTTCTATCCTATTGGGATCAATTTTTATTCCATTCTTGAATAGGATGTGTCCGAGTAACTTGCCTTCCTCTAATATGAACAAAGACTTCTTTGGATTCAATGAAATCCCAAATTTTCTACATTTCTCAAACACGCGTCTGAGATGTTGCAAATTTTCCTCGTTAGACTGGGAGTATACAGTCACATCATCTAGATATATGACTATAAATATTCCTAGTCCATCCACAAAAGAAATATCCATTTTCATTTGGAAAGTGGAACCAACATTCATCAAGCCAAAAGGCATCTTCACATACATGAAGGTTCCCCAGGGTGTGGTGAATGATGTCTTCTCTTGATCTTCTGGGTGAACCAGGACTTGGTTGTAACCTGAAAAACTGTCTAATAAAGAAATCCTACTAGACCCAACTACCTTTTGCAAAATATGGTCCATTTTGGGCAATGGGTAATTGTATTTAAGAGAGACTTTGTTCAGATTTCTGAAATCTATGCAAAATTTGATCTCACCGGTTTTCTTCCTGGTAGGAACTAGGTTAGACACCCATTTGGAAAATCTCAAGGGAACTATAATTTTTGTATCATACATCTTTTTGATTTCTTTCTCTATTTGGGGAAGCAATTTGGGATTGATTCTCCTAAGTTTCTACCTGAAAGGTTTGTGTTCTTCTTTTATGGGAATCCGATGCTATATGATACTTGTGTCATAGGATTTTAAGTCCTCATAGACCCGGGCAAAAACATCTATATATTCCTTAAAATGTTCAATGTATTTGCCTTTTTTCTTCGGTGGCAGAGATTTAGACAGTTTTATCATTTTGGGGTTTTTTTCTGTTCCTATGTTGCACTCTTCAACCTCTTTACCACTAGCTTCAATTTTTGGTTTTTTGGCTACATCGTTAAAATCAAACAAGTCTTCCAATGGAACTAAACCTCTAGGTAACACATTATTTTTCAACTATAGAATATCAGAATCTACCTCATTTTCATTAAATTCTTCAGCATCTATTTTATTTACACTACCATTCTCAAAAACAGATTTATTTACAAATTCGTCATCATTTTCTAAATATATGTTTGTACATTTGAAATCATTCTTACATTGTAGAAAATCTTTGATCTGATCGTCATTTCCAAATACCTGCCAATATATGATGTTGTCAGGAATGGTTGGTCTGCACTTCACCTCCACTATCTACTTGCGAGTGGGAGGAAAAGGGATTTTACTGGTAGTTGTTGATGTAGCCAGCCCATCTGCAAGTATATTTTGTCCCCTAGGCATTACCTACAAGTCAATCTCAGTAAGACATTGAAGATAATCTAAAACAACATTCCTATAGGCTCTAAGTTTGGGATGTTTTGTTGCATACTCACCTTTGATTTTCTTGATAATCAATTCAGAATCACCCCTTACCATTACTGCTTGGCACCAACTTTCTTCAATAATTTCAGGCCGAGCATCAAAGATTCGTACTCGACTATGTTGTTAGTACATTGGAAGTTCAATTTGTAGGAATGGCTCTCTGAATATCTTGATCTATGATTATGTAACCAAACTTCAGCTCCGACTCCCTCTTTGCTCACTGCACCATCGAAGTCCATGCTCCAAAAATTTGTTGGTAGTTCCTCACTTTCCACAGTTTCGACCTCTTTTGCCTCAATGATTTCTTTATTTTCCTTTGGATCAGTTGTGTCACTTTCTAGCTGGGCAATTTGTCCTTCTGGGTCACCGTCATTGTATAATATGAAAGAATCCAAGTCAGAGTGTGTCGAGTACAGGGGGTAATTATGAGGTTTTTCTTGACTACTAACCATGTATTTCATCAAGGTTTCCCTATACAATCTTCTTTGTTGTCCAAAGACTAGAACAATGGCATAAGACATGTCTAGTTGCAAAGTTCCTTTCATCTTAGCTCCCCATGACCTTGATAGTAACATACCGTACTTTGGGGGAATGTTTGCAACTACTATATCCATTACCATACTCTTTTCTGGAATTTGGGCTATGGTGATGCATAAGTATTTGATTAGGCCTATACATTTAACCTTGCTGGAATAAAAAGAATGCAAATCCTTGTAGGGTCTGGTGACTTCGAGTCCCAACTTTTCCATCACTGCCTTGGGAATCAGGTTATGAGAGGCACATGAATCCAACATAGCATTGTGTAATATCAATTCGTGGATGTTTAGGCTGATGTAAAAAGGTGTGACGACCCCATTATCAGTCTTACCATCTACTTCAGGACCAAACAAGAGCTCTGGTCGGCCATCAACGAGATTTACTGTGTCTGAATGATTTTTAGATCCAACATTCAAAGCCTTAGTACCTATCTCAGGTTTGATTCTTAAAGCTTTAATCACCTGCAACCTATAATCATTCCTATTCATTAACTCAGAGAGGGGAATGGAAATTTTCAATTTAGCTAATTCCCCTTCAAGGCTGAATGTAGTGGAAAATTTGCTTAAGGTCTGTACTTTTGGTTTATCTGTTGGAACTCTATAGACAAATGCCCTTGGTTGTCTTGTTTGACTAATTGATGAAACTTCAGTCTGATTTTCTCTTTGTAGAAACTCTAAGGATTTTGGTGTAGAAGATTCAACATTGTTTCTCTCAAGGATCTTCTTGGGAGGGTTTTCTGAGGTCTTCTTGGTTTCGACTATTTTCTTTGCTTCATTACCCTTCTTTGTTTCAGCGGTCTTATTTGAAGGGTTGTCATTTTCTCTCTTGCTCCTTAGTTTATACTGCTCATGTACCTCCATAATAACATTCTCAAAGCCTCCTGTTCTGTTTCATCTGCTTCCTCATTTACCTCTATTTGTGAAAGAAGAAAAATCTCATGCTCTTCTCGGGTGAGGAAAATGGATTCATCATCATGAACACCCATGAGGTTTATATGAGTATGATTGAATTCCTCAAGTACCTCCTCCCCATCATCAATGTAATTCTCCTGGAGGGGTGGTTTGATATGTTGATCTGGCCCCCTCTGTTCTCTTTGATCCCTAGGATCTCTTTGTTGGATCTGGGGTAGATTTCTTATGAAGATTGGGTTCTGAATTGGAGGAGTAGCTTGGTTATCCCTGGGAGGATTTCTTTCAACTATAGTAAGTCTCTCCATCATTCTCTCCATCAATCTAGCTAAAGAGTCCAATTTGGCATCTGAAGAGGATGTGGAAGGTTCCTCTTTTATTGTGACCCTCCTCTCTATTATCTTCCTGGCCCTTCTAGCTAGTAGGTTAGCTTCCATGCTTATTGTGCTTTTTTGCATGTTTTCCAGAGTAGCTGAATTTCTTTCCCTTAGCTGATATGACATATCAGCGTCAAATCCATCTGGAAACTTAATTAATGCTAAACCTTGAGGGGGTTTTATGTCAGCAGGGATGGCATTGTAAAGGTTATTGAACTTGGTGCAGTAATCCTACACTATTTCTCCCTGATTCCTCTTGATGTTCTCATACTCTGATAATATCTGGAGTGGATTCTTCTTAACCTCCCATCTGTCCAGAAAACTTCTATGAAAACCAACAAGATTAGTTATCGAAGCAGGATGTAAGGCTTTAAACCACTTTTTAACGTCTCCAGTCAGGCTTTATGAAAATAATCTCATTTGTACATCAGCGTCATCTACTTCCTGCAGATCAAAATCATCATTTATTTTGTCAACATGTTGTTGTGCATTAATAGAACTAGTACTGTCATACCGAGGGAGTCTAGTTTGATAATCTTGAGGCATGGCATGAAAAGGAGAAGCCAAAATGAAGGGAGCATATCTTGCTTCCATAGCTGGTGGATGAGCTTGAATAGTAACATGTATTATTGGAGGGGATGTAACAAATGCAGTGGAGGACGAAGGTCTAGGGGGTGTAGAGTGAATTGTTTGAGGTTTCATAGAGGCTACAACAATGGTTAAGGCATAAAGTTTGACCAACTGATAGAAATGAGCTCTGTCTAAGGCTTGATCAAGATTAGCCACCAAATATTCTAATTTATCAAATTCCTGGAGAAAATGTTGATCAACATCTGCCCTGGGTGAGAGAATTTTAGGAGTCTTAGGTTGCAGGATGGTTTGATCCAACACAATTTCACTTACAAAGCCATCTGATTTTGTTCTAAAAAGGCTTTGTTCAAAAGTGATATCAAACTCAAGATCCTGAAGGGAAACCAGTTTCTCTAGGAGGGAAGGAGATCTGTGAAAGGGACTATGACTTCCTGAACCTTCTGTAACGGTTTTCTTTCTATGTAATTTCTCAGGATTGTCTATTGCGGTTGTAGGTTCTAGATCTGGATGAGATCTAGTAAAAAACATTTTGGGAGACAAAATTCTAATTTTTATTTTATTTTTCTTTTGAGAAAAAATTTAAATTAACTATATACAAATCTCAACAACCTCTGAGCATTATCTCTTGATATATTTGGATTTTATGACTTGTTCAGAAATAAGGTTTTCTTTGTATAGAAAAAGAAATTGTAGGATTGGAAATATGTTCAGACTCCCCAATATGGTCGCCAATTATGTTAGCACTCTGTAAATTCCCAGAGGTTGTATAAGTACAGAAGACATTTACAAGAGGTAACCTTAACCAACCACTTCGAAACTAGGATCTAGCCCTGCCAGTTTTAGAGAGGGATCTCTCTGTAAGATTTAGATTTGTTTGGATTTTCATATCTTAGGTTAGTTACAAAATAATAGTACTGAGTTGTTCATATTTTTTAATAAAATGGTTGAATGTCACTCACGCTTCCATTGGGGTATGGGGTCTGTTTTATAAAAATGGAGATCAAAGGACAGTTTTTAGAAGATTCGTTTTATAGGGAAAGGTAGTGCAACTGTTGGATTCTTTAGGAATAAAATGATGGATTGCTAAAAAGGTGAGATATTAGTTAAAACAAAAAAGAAATTAAGATATTCTTTGTTGTAACATCAAAAGGAAAACATTTAAATCTGTAAAAGATTAAGAACAAAGTACGCAATGGAAAATTCTGCAACTTTAACTTCTTTTAAAGATTAGATTAGAAAAACAACATGATAACTGAGAATTTTTTTTTTTTACGAAGACAGAGGAAACTTCACCAGCAACTAACACGCAGGAATCCTGTGAAACGTCTCTTTGTATTACTAGAATAACCTCTTGATAAAAATTACAGCGATTACAACTTGCTTGGGCATAAAGATCAACCCCTATTACTTCAAAGTTTGAAGTATTTATGATCAAAATTACAAGAGAGCCTATCATCAATGATCAGGACGTGGCAGATGCTAATTTTAACTATCTAGATAACAAGATGTAGAAATATAGGAACTGATGATGATGCATCAAATCTCTCATGCTGATTTTGGGGAAGATCATTGGTGAGTCATTCATATGACTTTGATTGTGCTAGACACTGATTTGGACGAGACCTTTATTTTTACTCAATCAATTCACATAGCTCATCCCATCTTTGTGTAACTAGGATGGTAACTTTCAATAGCCAGCGGTAGATTTCATCCATCTCGGTATACTTAGCAAAAGTTGGTTTGGTGAGATTTTGTGTTGTATGTTGAGGTCAGGCTGCAAAGTATCCAAGAATGCTTTGCATGTGATGTTGCCATGTATCCTTGAGAACTTGGAACTGTCTTTGGACATGGTGTCAATATTTTGATTATAATCGGATAAAGTCATCAATTTATCATTTAGGACAAGTAAGCCAGGAAGGCCCTTTTTCTGTAAGGCCTCAAGATTGTTAAATAATCTCTAAACTCAAATGTCCATGTTCTGAGATTTCTCCTCCAACTGCAACATTAATCCTCTTTTGGTCAACACTATTTTGACTTTGAGGATAGTCTCTATTTTGTCTTCAACTTTCAGGTCTTCAAGGTTTTCCTTGGTTTTTGAATTCAGAAACTTGATGATCTCGTTAGCTTCTGAGGGAATTTCACCCATCTCTCTTTTTATCCTGTCGATGGCCTGCCTACTCTTTAGCACCAGATCATGTTGCTCGAACATGATTTGCACAATGGACCAAATTTTGTTTATGGAGTTGGAGATGTCTGTCTAGATATTTTTCTTAGCCTTTGCTAATGTCTTACCTACCATTTTTTGTTTCTAAAGCTATTGTATTTCCTGCTTGAGCTTCCCTAATAATTGTCTCTCAATGTTGTATCTTGTTTGGAAGGAAGACTTGAGTTATTGGAGACTTTCAACCTCCATTTTCAGCCTATTGATATCTATTCTTTGCAGAGTCATCTCCTCCATGGACTTTGCTAGCTCCACAATTTTTTCCAGTGCTATCAATGGAGTTGCTGATGGAATTTCTGCTGTAGTGGTTGTTGGCACAACTATTGTACTGAATTCCACAAGGGGAGCTACACTCAATGGAATGAATTCCATTGGGGTTAATTGTTCCTTCTCTTTCAATAACCTTTCCAATTCTTCCTCCATTTCCTTTATCTGTGCGTTCTGCTGCATGATTAGCTTCAACAATTCCTCTTTCTTGTCTTTTGCCTCAACTATTTCTTTAGCTTGTGAATCCTCCATTGGTGGAAATTTCAATTGTTTTCTCAGAGATGCAATGTCAGCACTCTTTCTCTTTAACATATCCTCTGCTTCTTTTACATTTGAGGGATCATACCCAATATTGAGCACCAACTCCTCTAAGGATTTTATTTTGTTATCCTTTTCAAAAGGGGATATATTTTACAACTTCAATTGGGTCTGAAAATTGTTTAGAGATACCTATAGCTTTGCTTCTATAGAGGAAGCATGTGCCAATGTGGAGAAAACCATTTCTCCAGTCTGTCTGTGCAAATCCATCTGGTCAGCTGGATGGATTTGTTTGGTATAAAAACAATAGTTGACCTTTTGTAGTCAGTGATCTCTTTGGGTTGAGGCACTTATGCTTGCAGAAATGCCGGTTGAATTCTTCCTTTATCTATGTCAAAAGCTGACAACAGTCTGTGTTGTGCTGTGGAGGTTTGCTTCCAGAACTGAGCGTAAGTGTTGTTGGTCAGTATCTAGTTCTTCTTTTTAATCATGACATATTTTTCGAAAATGTTTAGAGGTACAGTTCCTTTTGGAGTTTGTGTGGTCACAACTATATCCAACTTCTTCTTTGAAGAAGAAGTGGATACCACCTGATTTTTTCCCTCAATCACTTTGGCAGAGTAAGGCTCTTTCTCACTAGACATATGAGTAGCATGAGTGGTTTTGGGTCTTTTGTTGTATACTTGAAAATCTTCTGTTAATACCTTAGTGATTGAAGGAGAGGCATCCTTTTTTGGCCTTTTTTCCTTTGGTACCTGTGGAGTGGTAGTCTGTGAAAAATAGACTGAAGGAGATTCCTGTTGTTCAGTATCTACTATAGTATTTTCCTCCCACTCTGTGTGGTTCACGTACTTTTCAATTTCTAGTTTGAGGGTGTGAGCATAAGGTGAACTTTTGTTTTTGGATCTCATCTCTGCAATGATCCCACTTGGATCATAACGCCAAATGAAACTGGTGTTGAATTTCATTTCCTGTAATAGTTTATCTGCCTCTTCCCCAACAGCTCGACTGTTGCAGATAAACGGTCCTATTTTCCCTTTAATCCTCGTCTGTTGTTTTTTCATCATAGACAGAAAATGAATGTCATCTGAGTTTATCATATGACAAATATACTCTAGTGAAAATATTCGAACAGGCACATACTTGGGCAGTTTGTATGGAGCTAGTTCACACCCATACACTCTGATCTCTGTGTGATTCTGATATAGGAACCAGTCCCCGGTCTTTGTGAGATCTGAAAGGTGTAGAACTCTTTGGATCTCCTCGTTTATCCTCAGTTCTGGTCTTCCACTGAGCATGCTTACTACTGGGTGATAAAACAACTCGATGAACTGTTTGAAACTAAACTCAGTGGAGTTTCTTCTAAGAAACGATGTCCATAAAGTTACCGCTTGCGGTTTTCCGTCCTTGTCCATTTTCTACATGAGAAAGGAAAATTTGTCTTCTTGATAGAACATAAACATGTAGGCTAGTATTGAAGAATACAGGAACATGCCTTCTGTAGCGAAATTTTCCAATTGCTCATGTAGGTTTTCAGCCAAAAATTCGTTGTAATCAAACTGGGTGGCAACTTTCTCTTCAATAGAGAAAATGGATAGGAAACCTAGGATAGGTTCATCAACCCATTCGTCTAAGAAATAACTGAGAAAACAACACAGTGTTGAGATAATTTGGTTTCCCTTTTCAGAAAATATGGAGGAATGATAAGGAGGATTCTTCTTAGGAAATTTGGCATCTTGTGGGAGGAACAACTCAAAGATTTGTGCTCTTTTGGGAAAAGACAGGTTCTAATACATTTATGTCAGTATTTCAATTGTGAGGGGAGAACTGGATTCGGCTCTGGGTACCTGCATCATTTGATCGATGGCCTCAGGTGTAATAAGGAAAAGGGTTTGTCCAGATGAAGATACTATGTCTCTCTGATCAGGGAGGTAGTGCGCTTGGCATTTGAGGGAGAATTCGGGAAAATGATAGACTTGAGGAAAAATATACAGAGGGAAAATTGACTCCCATAGCCCAATTTCATCGCTTTGATCGATGAAGGTGTCTTTAAACCACGACTGTAGCTTGGCAAAGTCGAATTCAGACTTGGTGTTTTAGATTAAATAGTCTTTGTCTACTAATGGGATCTGGTCGAGATCGAGAGGAGGTGGGAGAAAAGGATTTTCCTTCACATTTGACTTTTTACTTTTGGGCACCATTGATTTCCATCGGTACCTGGACACTTAACACATGTTAGTAGGTGAAAACTATGGTTGGATGAGATGTTGTAGAATTTAAGGAAAACGAGTCTCTGATACTTAGGGAGTGTGAGTGGAATGAAAATGACTGAAACGGGGTTGGGATTTAGTGAATGGGTGTTTTTTGGGTGAAAAAGGATAAGGAAGGTGTAACGAAACTCCTTTTCGTTAGGACAACCACTCTGTAACAGGTGCAAATTTTTTTATTTTTTTTTAAGGTGTGTGCACGCGTGTAAAGAGGAAACAGACACACTTGACCCTACGTCGCCACCCGACGACTAACAGATGAGACCATGATGATCACAACAAGAAGACATAAGGTGCACAATGAGTGACGACAAGCATTAAACGACCACTGGGTTATGTACCGTACGAACACATATGGGAGAATCCATAGTAGTAGATTTTACTATTTCTGCATAGGAAAGCAGGGCATTTAATCTTAGTTCTCTGCTCCAGAGAGAGAGAAGGTCAGATAGGCTCCTGGCCGACTTCTCAGGCATAAACTAGTAATCCCCATCAGGTGTGTCGCAAGAGTGGAAACCCTACCTTTAAAGGGCCCGAGACTCTTGATATGCCACTGGATTCTTTACACAAAAACAAATATCACACACATAGACATATCTACTAGGCTACAAGGAGGTGTCTACATCCCGCTCGACACAAGAAGACCAAGCAACCAACAATTACCAACTAGTACAACAAAAATCACGGAACCACCACGTCCCCTATGGAAGGCGCAAGTCAGAAGGACTCCGACAACGCCTGACCATTGTCAAGACAAGACACTATCTATGACACAAAAGGGCATTAAATTACAGACCATCTTCTCCAGTAAATTCCATTAATTGTTGTTCCCAATTACTAACTCTTGACAACAAATTGCACTTCATTCAATAACAATACACTATATATTAACAACTCAACAAATCCCAACAATATCACCATAACTAATACCACCCAACGCTATTGTTGAAAGAACTTTGCAGCAATTAAATCAAAACATCTTATATATTACCTATACCATGAAAATTACAATAACATTTTACAGTCCAAGATAATCACTTCGCCTTTTGTATTTTGAAAACCTTGCAGCAATTACGCTTTCCATACATTAGAAGTTCAAATAACTACAATATAAATTTTAATTTCAACCATTAGATAATATGCTAATCCTCATTCAACTATATGATGAAAAGTGCATTACTAACTAGCTTATTGCAGGATGATATTCTAGCACCATCACTTGGCTTTAAAAATGAATTCCAATTCAATAATGCAACTTAATCTAGTGATACTCAACTACCATAACTTGAGAGAGAAGGGATGAATTCCATTTGAATTATACTACTAAAATATAGTGATCTAAAGAGCCTCGACAATTAAGAACAATATGTCAAGCATCACAATCTAACGCGTTTAGCCATAATTATTCAGGTCAATATCTACCATTACTTCTTAACCAAGTGGATATATAAAAATGACGTAATCGTC
>ML792139.1:192385-208825 GCA_009831015.1 Picea engelmannii | reverse complement strand
GAATTCGTTATAGGACGTCCCCATTATGGCGGAGATGATGTCTAACCACCGCCAACTGCTTCAATAACTGCTTCTTGGGATTGGAGATGGTTCGGCCAACTCAGCATCTTGGGCCGGGGAAGACTTCTCGAGCTGCCATCTGGGACAACTGACAGGCTTGAAGGACGATCAAGGGATATGGTAGAAGCAATGGCACTGAGGAGTACATGGAAGAAGTGGAAAAGGGCGAGAGTGATAACAGAGAGGGGTGCCAACAGGCCATGCAGAAAGGCGTCCGAGATGGAACTACCCCTAGGCGGGAAGCTGATGTGGAAAGAAGAGGATGCGTGGGTGGCGGACAGAAGGGGAGGCCACGCGGGCCAGAGAGGAGGAACGGATAAGTGACACATGGAGACAGGGGACAGCGGGTAGAGGGTGAGCGAAGTGACAGGAGAAGGCCCCACCATGGGTAAACATAGGGCAGCTGAGAAAAGCGTGGCTGCACGAGCGTCGTTGATCCGGGCGCTGCGATCGTGGCCGTCGGAGAGATGCATCAACAATTCCGGACCCCCCCCCTTCGCTTAAAGGGAGAAAGGCGGGGGGGGGGTCCGGAATGACCTTTTTCGCCGTTGATCCGGGCGCGCTCATCTGGGCCGTCGAAGAGATGCGCCCCCAATTCCGGACCCCCCCCCTTCGCTTAAAGGTCGGAAGGCAAGGGGGCTCCGGAATTTGCTGTGCGCCGTCGATCCGGGCGCGCTTGTCTAGACCGCCCGATCCTGCTCGTTGTTTACCACGGGCACATTGTCGCCTAAAACCTTGGACAAGTGGGTTTTAACCCATTCATTTGATTTCCGACCCCCCTTGCAAGAAATATCGCTAACAGCAGGGAGGAAGTTTTCCTCTGCGCAATAGGCCAGAAGGGGTATTTTACCTTCACAATCGTGTACCTCAAGAGTCGTTTGTACATCTACCAATCATTTCACTATACAATGCCATGATACCTGAAACATGTGAATTTGTATGGATGATGACGTCGAGAGACACTCTAAGGAACAACAAAAATGGTCATAATATATATGTTACGCCAGAATCTCGGGTTAGTATTATAAATCTGCTGCTGTTAAGACGAAGTCTGCTAATTTTTAGGTTTTAAAAGATACGTGAGATGAATTTTATCATTTTCCTGGACTCACACAGTGATAGGCGCAGTAAAGAAACATGGCATCTCCAGCATCTATTCAATGGACGAGTTTGGTCATTAGTGATGCGCTTGGTTTAAACCCTGCCAGGACTTTGCAAATGATTTCTGCATTTAAACTTATTCCTAAAATAACTCTACAACGATTGAAGAAGCAAAGAACTGAAGAAACGACAAATAAATAACACCAACACATGCCACATGCACGAAACACCACCAATCACGTGATTTCGGGGTTTTAATTATCGTTTTTTACACCACGCCTCTTCCTTCGAAAGTCCGAAAGCCGATTCATGGTTCCATTTTTTCACCGACGGGAAAAGGAACCCCACATAAGGTAAAGGACTCTAAATACTTCGGCTTTTGTCACCTACAATCCCAACTTTGTCATGAGACCATAAAGTTGCGCAGAGAGAGCGGGCTAAACATGGTGAAATCCACGAAGAAATATGTTGACGATGCCAAGATGGAGGATAATGCTAAGAATCGCGAGAGGTAGAGGATGCGTAAGCTAGCATTTAGCACAAAATTAATCTCCCAGACAAGATCAAACCTTAGTTTTCCATTACAACCTACAAAATTCATTCTTAGCAGCGATGGCAAAGATATCGTGAAGAAGGGACAAAGGAAAAGTAAATACCTCTTTTCCTTCCCTTGCCTGGTAGCCCTTGTTTCCGATGGCAAGATGGGAGAATTGGTTCACTTGGACACTAAAAACCCTGTTCATTACGTTGATTTCCCCCAGGGGAGGCTGAATTTCTTCGGAACGATCATTTATCCAAAGAACAAGTATCTCACCTTACACTTCATGAGGGGATCGGGAAACGTAGTCTGCGAGGATTCTTTTGACAGTCTAGTTGTATTTTCTGATGTATGGTGGATTGGAACAAAGGAAGAAAACCCAGAAGAGGTGCAACTAGATTTTCCAAAGGAACTAAGACAGGAGAAGCATGCAGAGTTTGACTTTAAAAGTGGAGCTGGCACAGTCCCTGACCGTAAAAGTGTTTCTGCTATAAAAATTCCTCCAAAGGAATGTGATGAAGCACTAAATCCTGAAGCTGATTTCAAGCTGGATCGATTGCAAGATTCTCAGCAGCTGAAATCTCGAACTAGCAAACCCAATATAGAAAGTTCAGAAGAAGAAACAAAGCCGACACCAGTACGATCTTCTGCAAGGACAGCAGGAAAGACATTCAAGTTTTCAGATTCTCCTTCTAAAGATGATCTAGACAGTATGGGAAGTGATTCCAGTTCATCAGACTCAGGACATGAAAATCAAGCAAAGAAACAGAAAGTGAATCGTAATCTTGGCACTTTGCTTGACGAAGCAGCTGCAGAAGATTCTACCCCTGCTTTGATTGACATTAGACTGACTGTGTAATTATATGGAAGTTCTCACAGTGGAGCATACAAACAGACCAAGTCTATTGACATATCCTCCGACAAAAGCGTTTGAAATAGGAAAACTGTCTACACTGCTAGAAATTAGGATTTATTTATGCTTTTAAATTAGTTCAGTTAAAGACAGTTGAAGTTAGTTAACTGTCAGTTATGATATGAGGCGGTTTCAACCTCCCTGAGAGAGGGAATTTATATAGAGATGCATTCATTGTAAAAAAGAGGGGGGAAAGCCGGGAGAAAGCTCTAGGGCAGAGAGCTCCTTTTGGAATGCAGAGTTATTTTGAGAACCCGGAATGGAATTATACAGAGTGACACATTTTTCTTGATATCATGAGATTCATTACAGTCATCTCTTTCACTATGTCCTCCTTTTTGTCATTTAATCTATCTATTCTTTTATTGACTGAGTTAAAATCTATCTGGAATTCATTTTACATGCTCCTTTCACACAGTTAATAAGAGTTTTGTTTTCAATGGTGGCTGGTCAGAATTCACTCCAGATAAGTGCTCTGTATCTAGCCATCAGCCTTGAGTTTTTTCTTCCAAAGTCGTAGTGAAAATTCATCCCTGTTAGATGATTTCACTGTGATGGACCTTTCCTTTTCCTTTTTCTACTACTATGTCATGATTATTTATAGTTGAAAGATAGACTCACTTTGCCTCATTTTCTGCAAGTAATGTGATCCCTGTTATGATATCCTTTCTATGGTTTTCACTTGACTCCATGCCCAATGGACTGTTTTCCTGGATCAACCCCCAACTTGATTAAAAATATTTTCTAATAAGAAATCTAGCCTTCTTACTGTAATTATTGAATATTCCTGAGTAAAGAGCCCTTGGTTGTTGAGAGAAATATTTCTGAGTGTATTAGGTCAGAAGTATACTCAAAATCAATTTTCAGGGTTTGGCTTGCTGCAACCCAAGTCAAGTTCTGAACAATAAATAACTTTTTTTTTTTTTTTTAAATGTGCTAAGGCTTGGCTCTATCACAACCTAGAGTCAACTCTTGTGACAACACCCCCACTGATAAGCTCCTCCTCTTCTATGAGGGCCTTTTGGACAGTTTCGTGCTAGTTTTGAGGCATCAAGATCCTAACCTTTGCACACAGGCTTCTGTTAAGGCCAACCACGAACCGGTTGACCTCGAGTTTCTCCGTGTTAAGGTGTAGAGCATACCGGAGTAGCTCCATAAAACGTGCCTCATACTCGGGCACCGTACGACCTCCCTGTCGTAATGCATTGAAATCATTGAGCTGACGCTCAATGAATTCCTCTGAAAGGTACCTCTCTTGGAACTGTTCCTCGAACAGTTCCCATGACACGTCTTCAACGGCCATGTTCAGCTGCGGCAGGAGCATCTTCCACCATAGAAGAGTGCTCCCATTTAGTTGAAAGACCGCCATGCCTACCTTCATGTTGGAGGTATAATCACGAAGTGCGAAGCACATCGCCATATTCTCCAACCATGCCTCGATGGCGGTGCCATCTAGGGCACCAAAGAACTCGAGAAATTTTACCTTCTTCCTGAGGTTATCCCAAGTAAGAATTCTATTATGGATTATTAACTAGAGGAAGGTAGAGACCTTAGGCCAAAGGGAGCTTCTCCAAATCTTACCCCAGATGGTGTCCGCCTCCTGATTGCAGTGATTGTCGTGTATGCGATAGGATTCTTTGACCGAGAAGTTTCCTGTGGCTTGATGTCCCCATCTGAGAATATCGAGTCCCTCCTTTCTCGAAATTTTCCGGCGTCCAGCCTCTTGGATCCAGGCAGACAGATTTAGGTCAGGTGGGGTTCCAAGCTCATGGTTGGAAGTCTTCCATTGCCGCCAGGTCTGCTCTGCATCGGTGGGTTTCCAAAGGTCTTTTACCTTTAGTGAAGGGGATGGATTGAGGGCCAGATGAAGGGGTGTGAGCTCTGGTAGGTCCTTCATAGGTTTGAGTTGTTGCCACAAGTCCTGCCAAAAATTTGCACTATCTCCAATGCGTAT
The DNA here is from genome assembly GCA_009831015.1 of Picea engelmannii. Classification (NCBI taxonomy): domain Eukaryota; kingdom Viridiplantae; phylum Streptophyta; class Pinopsida; order Pinales; family Pinaceae; genus Picea; species Picea engelmannii. The sequence goes on along the minus strand of ML792139.1, from coordinate 204,259 downwards.
TTCCCAAAAGGCATGTTTCTGTATTATGTCTTTGTTTTGCCAAGCGATATTCCAGATGTTTGAGCCCTGGATTTTGACATTGTGTCTGATTAGTTGATCCAGCTGCATGAAGGGAGCGTACTTATTCTTCCAGATTTGTGCCCATAACGCATCTGGCGTTTTCATCCACCTCCACCAAATCTTGGCCCCCATTATTTGGTTGAGCTTCCCTGGATCCTGTAGACCAAGGCCTCCCCTGCTTTTTGGCAAGCAGACCTTATCCCAGCTCACCAGGGCCCATTTCTTGTTGGGAGGCAGACCCTGCCAGAGGAAGTTTCTTTGAATGTTTCTGATCGCTCTGATGATGTGCTTGGGAGTAGCTAGGGCGGTGAAGAGGTAAGTGGGTAGGGTTTGAAGAACTGACTTCAGTAGCACTAGTCTAGCTGTGATATTTAAAGGTTTGAAGGTCCAGTTGGCTAGTCTATTGGACATAGAGATGAGGAGGCTATCCCAAGAGATGGACTTAGCTGGCGCTCCAGTGAGCAGAATTCCCAGGTAATTGGATGAAAGTGAGCTCCTGGGGATGCCCAGGATTTTGGAGATGTGTATCTGAACTGCCATCAGAGTGTTGAAGAAGAAGAGATTGGATTTGTCAAGGTTCAACGCCATACCCGAAGCTTCAGTGAAGTCAGAGAGAATGGATTTGAGTTTGACTGCTTCACGCGCCATAGGAGAGTTCATGAGTAGGGTGTCATCGACGAATTGGCTATGTGAAGGGGTAGGCCTGATATTGTGCACGGGTAGGCCTTTGAGAGCGCCTTCTAGTACAACTGACTTGATATAACGTCCCAGGCCTTTCGCCATTAGAACAAAAAGAAAGGGTGAGAGTGGATCCCCTTGCCTAATGCCTCTAGACACTGAGAAGGGGCGTGAGGGGACTCCATTGACAAGGATTGAGAAAAAAGTTGAAGAGGTGAGGTTCAAAATCCAGTTTACCCAATCGCGATCAAAGCGAAAGGAATTGAGGATGGCTCTGAGGTACTGCCAGCTGGCTTTATCAAAAGCTTTTGAGGGATCAAGTTTGATTAACATACCTGGGGTTTTTGTTGATTTGAGAGAGCTGACAACCTCATTTGCCAGTATGACGCTATCCATAATCTGTCTGCCTTTGACATATCCCGCTTTCTCCTTGGAGATGACAAATGGAAGAATTGGCTTGAGTCTATTTGCAATCACCTTAGTGATGATTTTATAGATGACATTTTATGAATTGGCTTGAGTCTATCTGCTAATGTTTAGGAGGAGTGGAAGGAATACATTCTTTGCGATCATAGTGAGAAGCTATCCATTGTATTTGGGCTTCTTTACTCATCCCTTAGCCATTGTATTTGGGCTTCTTTACTCATTCCCTAGAACAACTATCTGGATTGTCAAGAACCTTCAAAAATGTGGTGACTTTCACTCTACTGCCAAGTTCATCCTCAAGTTCATTAGTATTGAATTCCTCCTCAAGCTAAGCACAAAACCAAATCATTTAAACGTTTTTGGTGAGCATGTATAGTGCCAACATAAAGATCAAGTGAAACTGTATATTTCACTAACGGGGAACATTTATATATTAACCTAAATTTCAGCATTCTTGGAGAACAAACTTACCAATAACGTATGCCAAGAAGTACGTATAAAAAATATTCTAATGACTAGAAGTGAGATAATTTGCAAGCCGCCCTTTACAACTAGAATCTTCAAGGAGCCCCACTACATCAATTGCTAAAAATTTCAATCTTTATACTTTAAAGGCATTTCTTACGTATAGTTGATGGACATGACTAATCATGTTTGGATTTTGCAGATTACAATTCACTGGAAGGTGCCAAAATAGAGCCCTAAATCCAAGAAACGAGCTTCGTATTTGTGTTGCTTGGGTTAATCAAAGTGATCCCCTTATTCATGCAATCTCATAGTAATGTTTTTATATAACTTTTCACAATCATTCTCATCATGTAAATGTACATGCAAGCCATTAATTCCATTGGCTAGATTGACAAACAACCTAACATTATCATTATCTTTTATGAGTACTATGAATGTATCTCTTCAATTATGATAGAGTTTTATAATTATCATAGTTTTTTTTTGGCTTTTCTATTTTTAAATATTTTTTTGTTTTTATAGATTTTAATTTTGTTTCAATTTAATAATCAATATTACAGAAGTGACACATCTACCTGGGTTGTAGATGCACATTGCTACACTCAATGCAACAAGATTTAGTATAATATAGGTTAAGGTGGTTTTCAAATGGGAACCCCCTAGCCACACTTGCAACATCACAAGAGCATTTGAAACATCAAAAAAATCTTCGTGTCTTTTTTGGAAGTGATGCTGATAATATTGTTGTCCTTTGGCTAAATGGTTGTGCCCAGAATGGGTGCCAAACATCAATAAAATTTTAAGTAGAAAATCATCTCAAAATTCCTCTTAGTCATAAATTATAAGAATTAAACCAATGTTATCAAAACATGAAATTGCTTAATAATCCTCCTAAAAAACTAGATTAAACTAGTGATCTCAAAAGAATGAATTGGTTATGAAAACCAGAATGACAAAGGATCACATGAGATTAGTTGATATTTAGTTGTTTATGCAACTGCATTGATTACAAAATTTCAAAAAAACTTTTAGTTTTTGGATGAAAATAATCTCAAGAACTACATTGCCAGGGAGAATGTATGAAACATAATTCTGCAAATTCCAATTCCACAACACAACCATGGAAAAAGGACGAAGAAAACATAGGAAAAATCAAACTTTGCATTCTAAAATCACGACTTTCATCAGAGAAGAATATGAAACTTGTCCATATATGGATAATGAAGTGGGTTGTTAGTTAAAACTATTTTTATTTTTTTTAGATCAACCATGTTGTTGGGAAAAAGGTTAGCCCATCTAGAATGAATGTGCACCAAACAAAGAAATATCTCACAAACTTAAAAATCTTTACAAAGCCACTATATATTAGACATGAGCAGATCTAAAGGGATGAGTGGCAAATAAATGTTGACTATAGCTATATTTCCATCATTGATTACTGTTGTGTCCTCATATGGAAATGCAATCTCGTGAAGGAATATTTTGTGTTCAATGGCGGTGCATTTGTTTGAGGATTGTGATTGAAGTGGATAAAATCCTAATGGAACCTAAGTGCTTTCGTCGAATTAGTTTCTTTCATAGTTGTTTCGACATAAGAAACAACTTATATATTATAATTTTCTCAAGAGAGCATGACACAATCCTTCAATCTTCATAGATAAACAAACTTGGAAAAAACTTGAGGAAAATTTTGGATTTGGATTACAGGATTCAGTTTAAGAGTTGTGAAGAAGAAGAAATCATTTCATTGAATGCTAGAATTACCTGAATACGTAATGTTTTCAAACCTCCACTTGATTTTGATCTTTCAAAGCAAGCCTCTAGAAATCATAAAATTGCCGATAAAATTGTCGATGCTATTATCTGGGTATCTTTTCTCATTGCCTATAGAAATCATAACATAATGATGGGAGAATGTATTGCGAACCATTTTTTAGGTTCAAACAATAAAATTGTTTCCCATGATGTGCTTCTGTCAAATGTATATGCAACAGTAGGTAGGTGGGATGATGTAGAAAAGGTGCAAAAAGATATGAAAGTCAATTGGGTGAAAAAATCCAAGGTTGCAGTTGGATCAAGGTCGATGAAAATGTCTATGTTTCCTTGGGAGCAACAGATAAAACCCAAATTTAAAGAAAAAATATTTATTTTGTGAGAAATACATGTGCAAATGAAAGATGTTGAGTATGTTCTGGTTACAAACTTTATTCTGATAATATTTAGGGGGAGCAAAAGAAAAACATTCTTTGCAACCATAGTGAGAAGCTAGCCATTTTATTTGGGCTTATTTACTCATCCCCTAGGACACCTATCTGGATTTTCAAGAACCTTCACAAATGTGGTAACTTTCACTCTACTACCAAGTTCATCCTCAAGTTCATCAGTATTGAATTCCTCCTCAAGATGAGCACAAAACCCAATCATTTAAACTTTTTTGGTGAGCATGTATAGTGCCAACATAGAGATCAAGTGAAACTGTATATTTCGCTGACACGAACCATTTAGATATTAACCTAAATTTCAACATTCTCGAAGAACAAACCAACCAATAGCGCATGCCAAGCAGTACGTATAAAAAATATTCTAATGACTAGAAGTGAGATAATCTGCAAGTCGCCCTTTACAATTGGAATCTTCAAGGAGCCCCATTCCATCAATTGCTAAAAATTCCAAGATTTATACTTTAAAGGCATTTCTTATGTATAGTTGATGAACATGACTAATCATGTTTGGATTTTGCATATTACAATTTACTGGAAGGTAACAAAACAGAGCCCTAAATCCAAGAAGCGACCTTCGTATTTGTGTTTCTTGGGTTAATCAAAGTGATCCTCTTATTCATGCAATCTCATAGTAATGTTCTTATATAAGTTTTCACAATCATTCTCATCATGTAAATGTACATGCAAGCCTTTAAGTCCATTGACTAGATTGAAAAACAATCTAACATTATCATTATCTTTTATGAGTACTATGAATGTATCTCTTCAATTATAATAGAGTTTTATAAACATTATAGTTATTTTTTGGCTTTTTTTTTTTAAATAATTTTTTATTTTTATGGATTTTAATTTTGTTTCAATTTAATAATCAATGTTACAGAAGTGACACATCTACCTGGGTTGTAGGTGAACCTTGCTACTCTCAATGCAACAAGCTTTAGTATAATGTAGGTTAAGGCAGTTTTCAAATGGGAACCCCCTAGCCACACTTGCAACATCACAAGAGCATTTGAAACATCAACAAAATCTTCTTGTCTTTTTTGGAAATGATGCTTATAATATTGTTGTTCTTTGGCTAAATGTTGTGCTCGGAATGGGTGCCAAACATTAATAAAATGTGAAGTAGAAAATCATCTCAAAATTTCTCTTTGTCATAAATTATAAGAATTAAACTAGTGTTATCAAAACATGAAATTGCTTAATAATCCTCCTAAAAAACTAGATTAAACTAGTGATCTCAAAAGAATGAATTGGTTATGACAACTAGAATGACAAAGGATCACATAAGATTAGTTGATATTTAGTTGTTTTTGCAACTGCCTTTATTACAAAATTTCAGAAAAACTTTTAGTTTTTGGATAACAATAATCTCAAGAACTACATTGCCAGGGAGAATGTATGAAACATAATTATGCAAATTCCAATTCCACAAGACAACCATGGAAAAAGGACTAAGAAAACATAGGAAAAATCAACCTTTGCATTTTGAAATCAGGACTTTCTTCAGAGAAGCATATGAAACTTGTCCATATATGAATAAGGAAGTGAGTTGTTAGTTGAAAGTCCAAATATAATCATTCACTCAAATAAATGCATCTCCAAATTACAATGCAAGAAACAAACAAATTCCAAATAACTCCAACAAACAAAATAATTCCAAATTACCCAACAAATAATTCCTATAAACAAAATAACTCCATGCTGCTTCATCTCACTGATCTTATTTAAATCTCTACTGTTGCTGCAGATACGACACAGAATTCACCACCATCACCGTTAACTTCAATCCACTGTCCTGTTGACGGGCTAAACAGATAAGACACCTTCTTAAAAAAAATCCGCTCCGTTTACAAAAATCCAGTCGCCCCACTGTGTAGCACAGGTAATTGACAAAATTGATTGCGGAAAAGAAGCCACAGCAGTCCAAACGTTTTTCTCACCATCATACTTCATCACATGTGGATAAATAAAAATGTACAATGCCCCAGAAGAAACCGCACACTTTCTCCATAGATATCCCTCAACACTCATATCTTCCCACGTTCTCCACGTCCCCACACTCGGCTCGAAAACTTCTGCACTTCTGTCGATTTTGCCTCCGCTTAACACCATGAATTTACCTTCCATGAAAACACTGTCACATTCACCGCCGTGCGGTTGGATCATAGGCAGCAGAGTTTCCCACTTGTCTTCCTCCACGTTATAAGCTTCTGCAGCCACCAGAGGGTTGCGACGCTCATCGAACCCACCTGCGACGTAGACAAGTCCGGTGGAAGAATCGACGGAGAAGGCAAACAAGAATCGAGGTGTTGGCATGTTAGTTCTGCGGCTCCATCTGGCAGACTCAAAGTCATAAATGTATACACTCTTCATCACTCTAGACCGGTGGAATCCGACCATGAGAACCAGCTTCCGGTTCAAAGCAACGCACTCCAAATATAGTGGTTTTCCTGCCACATCGATGGGAGGTAGAGGTAGCCTTTCACAGGTGCCATTCACAGCGTCATATATCTTTATTACAAAGACGTACCTTTCCCAGGTGCCCTTCTCAGCGTCATATACCGGATCTCTTTGAATCAAGCATAGCAGCCGCTGGGTCGTCCCAGATATCTTTCTGTCCTCATAGAACTTAGGGCTGCTCACCATAGCCTCCCAGCTTCTGCACACAGATTTCAGGTTATCATGTGAATTGTAGGGAACTCTCAGCAAGCACTCTCGAATGAGATCGTTAGGAAGAACCTCCATGAGAGAACTTCACTTCAAGATTTACACAGATCCTGATCGAGTTTAAATGCAAACGTCAAAGCTAGCCAAGCGGAAAGATTTACACAGATCTTAAAGCTGCAAACATGCAAAAGTGAAAGTAAGCCAAATACTAGAGCCCGAAAAAAAAACCGTTATTATCAAACCCGAACATACACGTATCAACGAGAGTTTCATTATAAGTTTCTCCTATATATATACTAGAAACAATCACATTAAGTAAAAAGTGGTTGATATACGCCAATCGGCGTCATTTTCCATTTTTTTTTTACATAATGTGGTTGTTGCTAGTTTACGACCGACATGCATGGCCACAACCATAAACACATTTATACATTTTAAATGTAATAATTAATTATTATTTTGTAATTACTAAAGTATTATTTTAAATAAAATTATTAATTTTTTGGTTAGTATTTTTTTTTTTTAAAGTAAAAAGGGGCAGGACCTATTGTATTATAACTTCAGAAAATAGCATGCATATGTCACATAGGTTCCAGTTGTCCTGCCTATATAGGAAACCAGGACAGCTGGCCTACCCACTGTAGCATGCGATAGAAAAAGATGATTGCACCACCCTGCCCGAAGGAAACCAGGGTGGCCATGCAAAATTGACATCATTCTAGTTGTTCTAATACTTATTTTTCTAGTACTGACTATGCTAACAGATACAAAGCAACAACCCTGGTAAACAACTACAAAAGTATAATTGGAAACCATGCAAGACATAAGAAAACCTAAACCCCAGAGTCCTTGTGTGCTTCCTGCGTTTTTCCACTGTTGATTGGGATGGCGAAAGGCTGAGAGCAGGTCGGACATTGCTGCTGAGGAGTGGCGTTGCAGTAGGCCACGTAGAGCATATCCAGGCGCTGGCTGACGCAAACCGCTCTGAAGAGCTGGTCATCGACCAGGCTACGAACCTCAAAGATCAATTGCAGAATCTCCGGGTGCAGAAGTGATGGCGAGGCCGGTGCCTCCGGTTCCTTGTATGTTTCCTTCACCTCCTGTTTGTTTTCCGGCCCCTCCACGCTCACCTGCAAACCTGTGTAGTTGCTCGGTGGCTCCTCCTAGACCACGCAGGTGGTGTACTCATCGTTTGGCGCTGCAGAAGAACCTGGGAGTCCTGTGGGGCGGGACAGTGCTACTGGTGCAGCAAAACTGGTCGGGGGATCCCAATTATCTGGTACCGTAAACATCTTGCTCTCCGAGAAGTCTGAGGGGAGGTCCAAGTCCGGATCTTCTTCCACGCGAGTTCCTGGGGGCGAGCTAGCAACTGTAGTCATCCAACGCTGTTTCTTCCTGGCCAAACGCACAACGCATTTAAAATTTCCATGTCGCTTCCTTCTGGAGTCGGCGACATACCAACCGGCTCCTCTACGGGGCTTCCCTCGCAGCCTCGGCATGGTAGGAGCGAGGAGCAAGGCCAGAACACCGAAACCTCCACTGCTAGAACACTGCACACCAAACTTCAAATTCACTCTGCGATTTTCATAATTGCAATGGGACGGGTGGATTATAATGGCAGCCATGATAGCCATGAGCCTAATGCTTTGGCTATCCGTCCTACGAAAACTCGTGTGAAGCCCCATCAAACTGGCGAAGGTAGACGGAGGTGGTGCCATTCATAAATGGCTGTAAGTGCGGTGAGGGCCATTATAAATGGCCTCCCCCATGCCTCCTCCACGTGGTTCAGCTTGTACGCGTGGCACCCCATCCGGGGCTGGATAGTCTTTGTTGGCCAGGGAGTGGCACTGATTGTAGAGGACAGAGGGAACATCGCTTCTGGCGTCCCAAATTATAAAGAAGCTAGCTAATGTACCACAATACAATTTATTTTCAATTGCGATGATAAGATTTATTTAAACTAAAAAGAATTCTAAAATTACTGTTGCCCGAATTAACTGTTTATTTCTATAATCCCAAAGTGGACACGCTAGCTGGATTTTTACAGTTGTAGCTACATCATTAATTGTAAGCATTAACTGGTTGATTAAAAGAACACCCCGACTTGACTGCTTCCACTCTAAGGCACGGAAGGCATTGATCACAATGACTACAGTAGTAACAAGGAGAATTCTTCTTTCGGCCCTTCACCCAACTGATAAAATTTCTGCCAGAACAGTCGAAATGCGTTCCTGTGTCCCAGTCGCATTCCAGGTGGGAATAGGGTAGAGACACAACCTCCCCATCATTGGGCGACTGCAATGGTGTAGGGTAAGGAGGGAATCCATTAATAAATAAAGACACATCAATTCGTTAATAATATAAAACTACTGGGTGATTCAAAAGGGAACAACAACAAGACCCCCACTCTAATTATTTTATAAAAACTTGGCCTTCAACATCGATTTTTAATGCAATAACTTCCAAGAATTAAGAGCATGAACCCTTCAAATCGGAGCAAAGGATGTGTGTAACATGAGGAGTCTGCGCCTAAATAAGGGCGCACTGCCCCGACGGCTGTCTCGCCGTTTTGACCAACCCCACAGCCAGCGGTCAAAGGAACAGTTGGGACAACAGGTCTTATCACGATGATTTTAGGATGAGGCAACTGTTGTTTTGAATGGGCATAACATGCCTACAGAAATAGTGCCAGCTTACTCTCATGCACCCACCCAGCCGGTAAATCCCAAGGAAACACACAGGCATAAAAAATGATACACAACAAGTAAGAAATGATCTCAGGACATAAATACTTGTAGGTAGAGCAGACTAGGATGTGGGATTCGTTGACAAGGATACTAGACCAGGAATAATTATTCAGCCTTGCACAGATACTCTTCTCGTTCAAGATGCAGTTAGGGAATGGGTAGGAAACATATTACAGTACCTGTCAACATTCTAGGTGGAATTGGGAGGTTGGTTTTTGTTTTGGCGTGGAGAAAAGTTAACTCGTGTGTTGTAGTCATTATAGGCATGGCAAATGCTGGAGGTTTAGGCATTCACTGTAGGAGATGAGCTACACATGAAAAACAATCAACCCCTTGCACATCAGAGAACCAGAAATGAAATCACCGGATTTGATTACAAACGTAAAGTCAGGACTGGGTTTTCTTGGGTAGCTATTTCGTGAAGGGGATGCCTGATAAGTCTAGAAGATCATTGCCAAAGCCTGAATGGGTATAGCTGCCAACACACCAGAGGATAACTCGCCCTGGCCCCTTACCCAAAAATAATTTCTCCTTGAAATATATTAACTGGATTAAATTCAAAACGCCAAAAAAAATAACGATACGATTGTCATTTAAGTTACAAACGTAGACAGATCTTAAGGTATGGATTAAATTTCAAAATGCCATTGAATAAAGTAAGATTGGTCCTTTAAAATACTAATCGCCATTACCAACAGAAGGAGTTCAACACTTAGGGAAGTAGTTGTCATGTTTTATTAATAATTACTTTCATAAATGAAATTGTTGTGATAACCTCTAATAGAATACATGCGAAGACACCACATCTAGAATATACCTCCACGAAGAGGGACGCATAGGCGTAAGGATAAACCAAAACAGTAAAACCCAACCAACACGCAAATCACAAACACCTTAAGCAGTCACGAATGGGCAGGAACTCAAGACATAAATTTTTCCTTTTTTTTTTCATTTACAATCCACATTCATATCAAGCCTAAGTTGCGAATGCATTCTATTTTACAATAAAAATAACATACCATTTCATGGTTTCCTGCCTCGACTGGCGTCCGCGCTCTGTGTCGTTCCTGGTCCGCACCGCTCCAGCTCGCTGACTGTAGAGACTACACCGGTACCTCCCAGCCAATCTCTAGGGGTACTCTGCTTCCCCCTTAGCCCACCAAGCCGCAAAGGGGCCACACAAATCCAGAAGGTATGCCTAGCTTCTCAGATCACCTCGCAAGGCTAAGCTACCACTCCAATACAAGTTGAGAAAATCCCAACTCCTCACAAGCAAACAGTCAAGTCCAAATCCAGCAGCATAACGATACCTAACAGCCTATCCCCCCATCTTCCTCCTCTTCCCTTTCTTTTATAGAGTTTTGAGACCCACCCTTGCCCTAAATCACATTTAATTTAAGTTTTAATGAAAACCCTCTAAAAATTCTCTGTCTTACAAGTGTCATTCATCCCCCATGTTTCTCCAAAATTATTTTCTTTAACTTATTAATTGTCTATGTTTCATTTATTACTTAATTTCCCTATTTTTATTAATCCCTTCCTTCTTTTTTTTTAAACCAAAAAGGTAAATGTGCTAATTAATCTTTTCATTTTATTTTTAAATTCATAACTTTTTACACTCCCACACGTTAAATAATTTTATTACTTGTTAATTGTCTATGTTTCCTTTATTACTTTGTTTCCCTATTTTTATCAATCCCTTCCCNCTTTTTTTTTTTTTTAAACCAAAAAGGTAATGCGCTAATTAATCTTTTCATTTATTATTTATTTAATATCTTTTGTTCTTTCACCAGTTAGGAATTGATTTCTTCTTTGTAAAATTTTAAAACTATTAGATTTAATTTAAATCTTACCCTCGTCATCGCCCCAAGAATTTTATGAAGACCCAACTAATACTTATGTGGGTTTTTGTTTAATTTGTTATATTTATTCCAGGGTCTGTTCTTAAGGTTAGACTAAAATTTTACCCTAAAAGTTTTAGACTTAGCACTTAGATTTTGAACTGGGCGACACTGGGTTAGGGAAGTTGTTTAAGGATTTCTTAAGGCGTTATTCTCTTAGGGATATTTAGGTTTGTTTCCTTCATCCACATCAATGCGATGTGCTCTCCAGGATGCACCACGTGCTCTAAGGGTGCCACTCGCCTCATTCGTTTCTTTTGCACGATGTGCCCTTCAGGATGCACCACGTGCTCCAAGGGTGCCACTTGCTTCTTGTGTTTCTTTTGTGCGACGTGCCCTTCAGGATGCACCACGTGCTCCAAGGGTGCCACTCGCCAACTTGAATGATTGGTAGACATCTATAACCCCTGGAGTCAATACTCTGCCAAGTGAACTTGTGGGAGACTAAGGGCTCTAAGGAATAAGGCCCCCTCCTTATTGCGTTCCCCTTAGAATCCTCGTGAGTGATTGTTGTAGTCTTCCCTCATGACATCATGGATCCTCTCGAACTAGGTAATCGTTAACCTACAGTTCGAGTCACAGCAGGAGTGCTAGTAGGCTGTGGCAGGGCTGCTGTCCACACCTCTCCCTCAACCTCTCTGGAAATCGTGTGTGGCCCCTTTACTCCATATGTGAGTCTGGTCGGAAAGCTATCGTGAGCCTGCA